>BHFT01019667.1:32982-62205 GCA_004320025.1 Laticauda laticaudata
GGGGGGGGGGGGGAGAGTTAAAAACTGGATTTTAGTGTGTCGGCTTCGATTTAGCGCCGGCATACTTTTTTAGATCTTATCACGAAAAGCCCGCTCCTTTACTAGGCGTGCACTCCCAAGTTCCTTAATCCCTTTGTTTTGAGGAAATTCATACTGCGAAAACATTACAGCTGCCCCGCCTCGTTCTTTCTTGCACGTATTTTACATAATTTCTGTTGTAAATCCCAGTGCTGCACGTATCTTAATTTGGGTTCACACCTGGGGTTAAGGTGTGATGTGGTCGTCAAACGTTGTCTGAACTTTTTCACTCTGTTTTGTAAATCAGGATTGTGGCTCGAGTGATACAGCATGGCTTGTTCAACAAACTGTAGTGAAACAAGCCATGGCTCCGAGCACATTGTGTAACTCCCGACCTATCCTTCATAGGTTGTTGGATGTAGCTGGGATCCCAGCTGCATAAACATTTAATAAATTATCATTGGAGATAATGAACTACTATGATATAACAATAAGTGTTTGGGTATTCTGCGGTTACATTCATAATCAAAGTGGTGGAAATTTAATAAGTCAAACCCTAATCAAGGATCTATGTATGATTAAGGTAACATGTAAGGAAACTGTATTAACAGTGGTCCCCAGCCTTTTTGACACCAGGGACTGGTTTCAGGGGACAATTTTCAAGTTTCGTGAAACAATTTCGTGGAGGGGGGGAAGAGCGCACAACTAGATCACTTGCATACAGAGTTTACTCTATGACTATCGTTAAGTGTTGTACCTTATGATTCTTGATGAATGTATCTTTTCTTTTATGTACACCGAGAGAATTTGCACCGAGACAAATTCCTTGTGTGTCCAACCACGCTTGGCTGATAAAGAGTTTTATTATAGTTGGAGTTTGATGATCTTTGAGAATCTAATGCCTGATGATCTAAGGTGGAACTGAGGCGTCTGCAAATACAGATGCTCACTTGCCCGTCGCTCACTTCTAGCTATATGACCTGCTTCCTGAAAGGCCATGGACCAGGACCTGTCCATGGCCCCAGGGGTGGGGACTCCTACTGCATAGGCAGTTTCAAGCAGAGTGGGCTTTTTTTATATAGCATTAGGATGTTCAGGTCCAATAAATTCAATAGATTAATAATTTAATTAAATAATAGTATCATAAATTATTATGGTTCATTGCATAGTTAGTAAGATGTAAAAACTGGATTAGGCATTGTCATTTATTTATTGGGTCCTTCTCGAGAACCTGGGATAGCAGATGTTGATGTTTGATGGGACGAAAGGAAATGTCACAGGATTTAAGCTGTTCTGAGTAAAGCTGCCTTTTGCAATTGACTGAATTGAATTTGTCAGTGCTGATGGTGTTCAAGCGGAGCTCCAGTTGTTTTGGGATAGCACCTATTACTGTTGGTACTGCTTTCTTTTTCACTTGTCTATTTGTATAGCGGATTGCCTAATCGTGACTTTCATTGCACGCGGAGTTTTGTCCCTCAAGGACAATTCTGATATAACTGTGTTACAGTTAAAGAAAGTTTGAGATCAGTTAGCAGTTGATTGTAGTAGTTTTGATTTTTCCTTATTGTGCTGGTCCTGTTTGAATCAGAATTATCTCATCTTGAAGTGGATGCCTATATTCATATAGGAAACAGATTAATTTGAGACATTCCCATATCATATCTCCTATTTAATAGACACTAGGCCATGCATATCTTATCCAGTATACAGTATGCTCCTCTGTCTTCTGTTTATTTTACAGTATATACTTATAAATATTTAACTTATATATAAAATATTTTATTTTTCATAGTAAATAAGTAGTACTAAAAATTAGTAATGAATTATCTTACTTCTTATAAATGCTTCACCATGCAGATTAAATAACAAAATCAGCAAAAGATAAACACTCATAAACTAGCAGTTGTCAACCAAAATCCTCATTATAAGGATAAAACAGTGTTAACTTTATTGCTTGTGTAAAAAACAAATTACATATTTTTTTCCATGATTGAACAACTTTAGAAGAACTTTATTTGGTGGTATGGAGAGTTACAGCAGGGAAGACTATCTTGGCCAAAATTGTGCAAGTTTTAGAAATAAACTCAATTTGTTGACATGCAGGGTGAAACATATCTGGTGAATTTCTGATCAACAGAGGATCTAGCAGAGCAGATAAAATGGGTCATGGTTGCTTTTTTCTGTATTCTGTTTTAGGAAGGAAATCCTGATGATTTAGCTCCTTATTTATTATGCAGAATATTTATCTTTCCTTTAGAAGATTTACTGGTTTCGTACAACGTACACCTACTTTCCTCTCTTTTTCTTGCTTCCTCCCACTGTTAAAGAAGAACTGTGCCCAGTTTGAACACTGCTATTGTAATTACTTACAGGTTGATGGAAAAACCACAGGAGAGGAGAAAAATAAATCACAAAGACATAAATATCAATACTTCGTATACATCAAGGACATGATTGGAGCAAGTTGGAATGAAAAGATGTTAAAACAACGTTTGCCAAATAAAAATTAAATTCTAATACTGAACACTCACCAGAAAATGAGAAATTAATATTAAGAAAAATGTCAGTTCAGCTTCTCCAAGATCCATTTGAGAGAATCATTGCCAAGTGCAGTATTCTAGATATGTAGGGACAGCAGTTTCCAGAACTTCTAATCAGTATTGGAGGATGCAAAGATAGAAAATGTTAACAAATGGATTTTCACATTGTCTGTGAGTTGACAGGAACTATTGTTTGGATGCAGAATGCAGAATAATAGAATTGGAAGAGACCTTGGAGGTCCTCTAATCCAACCCCTTGCTTAAGCAGGAGATCCTTCACCATTCCAGATAAATGACTGTCCATTCTTTTCTTAAAAACCTCCAGTGATGGAGCACTGACAACTTCTGGAGGCAAGCCATTCCAATGATGTTCTCACTATCAGGAAATTTCTCCTTAATTTTAGGTTGCCACATGATGTTATGGCATAAGGAAAAGGAAAATGTTTAAAGTCAGAAAGATTTTCTAAAATTGATGGCCAATAAGAACAGCCCAAATAACATTTCCAGCTTTTTCTTGACTGTAGCCTGGGACTTTATGTTTCTTACAAGAAAAAATTACTGAGTGAATTTTATATTTTTAGTTATGCACAATATAGATTATATTTGTGTGAATTGGCAAGTGTTGTTAACTGGCATTGAACTGGAATGAAATTTTTGGCGTAGAAGTTTCATGTGAGAAAATCACCGAAGAATATTTGTTTATTAGATTTTTTGTTCATGTCTTTATTACTTTACCATATCAAATCAAATAAGTGAAAAACCAGGATTTGAGGTTTGGCATTCTTCTGATATTAGACTTATATTTTAATCTTATTTTACAAAGGTGAATATGAAGTGAACTGAAATAGGATTCTGATTTTGTATCCAGAGTTAATATGATGAAATAAAACATAGTTTTCCCATTTTCATGTTTGGGGAGATTGTGGTCTAAGCTATCCATGAGAGAATCACTGAGGATGCTTATTATTAACAATGATTTCTTAAGCCAATATAATTATCTCTACATTGGCCCCATTTTTAATAATATTCTGCACATTGTATTGTTTCCTTGTCTCCTGGTGTAGGTTGGTCTTATACTATATACTGTATAAGTCCAATTTCTGAATTCTTCACATTCCACCTATTGAGATAACCTTCACAAAGCCCTGTAGGCAATGGCAAACAAATAGCAATTGAAATTGAAAGAGGGGCAGGGTTTTACTCTGTGGGCAGGGGAAGAACTCTTGATCAATGCTGTTGCTGTTTTAGAAATGTTCCATTCTTACCATGGGAACAGTATAGCCATTGTCTGTATACAGTGCTAAGCTTGCAACTGCTCCAGATGATGTGTTTTCAGCCTTCTGTTTTCCTCTTAAGTTAGACTCCATATCCAAGTGATGGGTATCCTGCTAATGTTAATGGGGTTGGCAAATGACAAGGATTTAGTTTGATCTTCTAGCCTATGTATACAACCATAAAGTTGGCTTTGCTTGATTGGAGAATGTTGAGAATTATACTCAGGAATTGACTGTATGGAGGCAGGCAAAATCTCTTTGCTAAGCGAGACAATTGTTAAGTGAGTTTTGTCCCATTTTACAGTCTTTCCTGCCACAGTTAAGTGAATCACTGCAGTTGTTAGTAACATGGTTGTAAAGTGAATCTGGATTCCCCATTGGCTTTGCTTGTAAGGGTGATGTTCTGACCCAGGCCCTTTTCCAACAAATCAATACAATCCAAAAGGAATAGAAACCTTGTAATGCTTTTGCAAAACAATTAGCTGTGATAAGCACAAGCCTTGCCAAATTGTCCGAGAAAAAAGATAACAGACAAGAAATAATTTGCAATACGAGTGTCTTCAAACTTAAGATACTGGAACATCCACGAGGCTGGAGTTTCAAAATGTCTTTGCTTTCTGCAAAGTACGTTTGTTTCACAGCTGGCTTTTATCTTCTTGAAAGGAGGGGCCATTATCTTGCAGCCTTACTCCCAAGTCGCCCATGCTGTTGTAGCTGCTCTTTCCCTGCGAGCAATCCTGTGTGCACATGCACTTGGCACAGGCTCCTCAGGAACCTCCTCATCACTGCTGCCAGCCCCCACAATCTCTGAAGGCAGCAGTCCACTCTCTAATGGTCCTGGCCCTTCATCTGAGTCCTCGCTCTCCTCAGCCTTCCGCACCTACTGCCGGCTAACCACAACACGTGATCATGTGACCCTGGGACATGGCAATCGTCATAAAACATATCAGTTGCCAAGCATCAAGATTTTGATCATGTGACCGTGGAAATACTACGTCATAAATGTGAAAAACAGTCATGAGACACTTTTCTCAATGCTGCTGTAACCTTGAACAGTTATAAAGGAATAAGTCGAGAATTACCTGTACATATACTGATAGTATGGAGTGCAAATAATTGGCAATTTCTATATGCCAAAATAGGTTTTTGTTTAACTTATCTTGTCCAGTTTCCGCTTTAATTCCTACCCTGGCAAACTAGAATATCTCCTCTGAAGAAATAGACTTCATCTGAGTCTAGAACTTTCAGTGTGCGAGCCAGTTACATTATTTCTTAATCTTATTTTTCACTCATCCTGAGAATAGAAGATGAGTGCGCATAAGAGGCAAACATTGGGGTGAATCATGATCTGTCTTTCTGCAGAAAATGGTATAAAATGAGGAAGGCGTGCCATTCGTTATCAGGCTCACATGAAAGACCAGATCTATACACGAAGGTTTAATTAAGCTGATCTCTTGCTAAAAGCTTATGCACAGAAAGCTTCCTGAAGTAACAGCATCTGCTTAAAGTTAGAGGGTCCACCCCACAACACGCAAGGGGAGTTGGAATTTCTGGCTATGTAGAGATTCTAAGCTGATCTCTCTTTTGGCCCCTGCCTCTGCAGTCTTTCTACATTCTTTGTACAGAGTTAAATTCCTCCCTATTGTTATCCTATGCATGATTGTGGCCTTTTCTCTTTTGCAGTTGTTGGGGGCAGCTTTCCTAGCCATTGGCTTGTGGGCTTGGGCAGAAAAGGTAAGTGTGGCCAGGCAGGGGAATGTTTTTCTGATTGCTTTATCTGATCCCATCTTGGTATCCAGGTAATAAATTGTTCTGGTATGAGTATATGATTCTGGTATGAGTATATGAGTATATGAATATGATTGTGTCAATTGGACAAATTATTCATTTGATTTTATAGTAGAATTCTGTGGACCAGTCTCTAGAAAATAGTGGGTGGCTCCAGGAAAATGTTAAGTTTTATTTAAATTCAATAAAAATATGCATAATTAATTCAGTAGTTCAGCATTTTTTTTTAAATTTTGCTCGAAGGCTTTGGGTTTGCATGCCACTTGGGCACTTGGCTAAAAATGAGTAATAATGACTCCTCCTGATCCAACATTATTTACAATTAGCCAACTAAGTGCCCATGAGGAGCTAAGAAGCAAATTCTTTTATCAGAAGTTTTCATTTGTTTTCTGTATACTTGTTTTTCAGAGATTTACTGTCTCTGTACATTTCATTCCACTGCCAATTTTATTTTCCCACCCTCCATTCATTCAGTCGTTTTTATAGCTAAGTATGAGCCTGGAACGCAGTGAACTGTGCTCAGTCAGGTCTTTGAGAACATGTGCTGAGCAATAGCTGGTGAGCCTCATCATGTCTTTGTCTCCAGTTGTTTCGCATACTACCAGCATGCTTTGATTTTCTGAAACCAGATATAAAATAACATTTATATATATTCTCCTTCTCCCCATCGCTGACCATTTTTATTTTGTGAAAAAGCAGCTGTAGACTGTAGTCCCTGGGATGATTTCCTGTTGAGAATGGCTCACCTTCTCATTTGGCACCAGTAGTTTTGCTTGATGTCGTTTTCATGACAAACAGCAGCCGAGAGGTAGAGAGTTTTCATTTGGAAAGTGGCACTGAGCCCAGATGAGAAGGACATTTTAGTTTGTTTATTTATTTACTTACAGAAAAGTATATATTGCTCCCCTCATGATACTCCAGGTGGATTACATAATTTTTAAAAATCTTACTAAAATAAAATAGAAAAATAACTATATGCTGCCCCCCCCCAAAAAATAGCTGCCCAGTCATTATAAGTTCCCAAAATCAATCACCAAACACCCAATTTCCACCTTGCAAAGTGTCACCGAAGAGGATACTAGGTGCAGCACAGGTATACTGCTATCTTTGGCTTTGTGTCCTTGTCATCTGATGCAGAGAATGGAACAGTTGGACCCTGAGGTTATCCGGGAGCCAAAACCATGCAGTTTTATAGAACAAATTAGCCCTTTAAATTAAAATTGGAAAGCTGTCAATAACCACTGCAGCAACAAAGAATAGGATGTTTTTGCCTGCTAGGATTCTGGCTGCTTAAAAGTGGCCTGCCTTTAGCTATGTACATAATGAAAAACAGCTTATTTTCCTTTCCACACCTGTTCACCTTTTCTTTCTCATCACTTTGTATACATATAATATTTTTAACATTGTATACATATAACATTTTTAAATAAATCATTTATAATGTAAATAATAAATATAGGAGAATACATGTGTGTGTTTAAAAACTGCAAATTTTTCTGAGTAAGTGAAGGTTTGAGGGTTCCTTGGTGCCCTCTTGAGCTTGTGTGTTTTCTTGCAGATGTTTCATTACCCAAACTAGGTAACATCATCAGTGTTAGTCTAAGCTAAGGTTTGCTCAGTTAACTCCCATTCTGGCTTTGTGATTAATGTATCACTTCCTTCTCCAGCCAATCTGTGGAGCCGGAAATTATTCTCAGAATTTTCAGTCAGGAATCTGCATATATTTGAAGGGTAATCAGTTGGGGAATGCTGGTATAAATATATAGTTTACCCTTCACACATCATTAGACAATTGGTATAATAACTATTGTGTACATAACCTCAACTGTGGAAATTCTATGCCATTGGGTTGTTGTTTTTTTCATCCATATATAGGAAAACTGATATTTTGCTGAAGGGAATTTGGCTGTGGTGTTAACTTCAGCTCTGTGTCTTTCTCTATCCAGGGTGTACTTTCCAACCTGTCATCCATCACAGACCTCGGTGGCTTTGACCCAGTCTGGCTTTTCCTCGTGGTTGGAGGGGTGATGTTCGTGCTGGGTTTTACTGGCTGTATTGGGGCACTGAGGGAGAATACGTTGCTCCTCAAATTTGTATGTCTTTTTCTCTTCTTGTTTTTTTTTCCTTATTGGTATAGCTTAATGTAAACTGGGCCTGTGTGGATCAAATCATGACATGACCAAGAACTTCCAAGGTGACATTGGCAAGCAGTTCTTTTCCTTACTCCACTTCATTTTCAAAAGAAAATAGACATATTAGTACAGGTTCTCAACTTACAACCACAATTGAGTCCAAAATTACTCTTGTTAAGTGAGACAGTTGTTAATTGAATTTTGGCTCATTTTTCATCTTTTCTTGCCAGTTGTTAGTGAAAATTACTGCAGTAATCTTAAATTAGTAAACTGGTTGCTAAGTGAATCTGGCTTCCCCATTGACTTTGCTTGTCAGAAGATTGCAAAAGGTGATCCCATGACCTTGAGACATTGCAACCATCATAAATATGAGTCAGTTATCAAAATCTGAATTTTGATCACATGACTATGGGGGTGCTGCAATGGCCATAAGTGTGAAAGATGGTCATAAGTTTTTTCAGTACTATTGTAACTTCAAACAGTCACTAAATGAACTCTTGTAAGTTGAGAACTGCCTATATATATTACAGGATTATGAAGGAGGACTTACAAAACATAATATGGTAATTTTGTAATGTAAATTACATGTAATGTATAGCATTATTTTGACATTATTTGGAAACTAGACAAGGACACAAAATTTTATGTAGGCTTTGTTGTATGAGAAGCATAATAGAAATTGAGTTTTATTTTGGCACTGGAAGGAAAACAAGACATAATGCTTTGAATTGATATATTATACAGGAAAGTTACATTTATCTTTGAGAAATGAATAATATATACAAGCTGGAACAAGGGGCTTAATACAAGTTGAAATGATAGCATTAGGAAAATAATACACCAGTGTTATTGGTGGATATTATATTTTTCCTGGGAGATCTGAAGAAAAATAAAGTATTAACTCAATTTCCTTCTATTGCCTTGGCAGGAAAACAATATAGGGCTTTGAAGCCATATAGCCATATGAACTGAACTTTAAAAAATAGCTTATTAATGGAGAAATTAACGAGCAATATAACATTTGTTTTATTTTGTCCTTCAGTGCATCAGCTATCCTCTGACAAAATTTTAAGCAAAGCTTCTTTTCCTGCGACTTGTGCTTATCTAGTCAATGTGAGAGTAAGCCTTACCCTGAAGCAGGATATTATATTCCTGTACTGATGGGAGATCTTTTGGTTTTGCACACTAATGATGTACCTCTCTTTTGGCACCAGTTCTCTGTGTTCCTGGGACTCATCTTTTTCCTGGAGCTGACAGCTGGTGTCCTGGCCTTCATTTTCAAGGACTGGATCAAGGATCAGCTCAACTTCTTTATTAACAATAATGTCAAGGCATATCGCGATGACATAGACCTCCAGAACCTCATAGACTTTGCTCAGGAATATGTGAGTTATGTAAATTACCTATAGCAATATGTCTGTTTGTAATGTTTGTGTATGTTCAGGCTTCTTTGGAAGAATCCTGGTTGTAACATGACAGCTTTTGAAATATTAACCAGTCCCCAGTAAATATTTGTTGTCACTTTCCCTGGGTTTACAAAGTCACCCCTAAAAATCTCTTCCTGTTTTGTGTACATACACAAATACATATGGTCTCTATTCTTTGAAGGAATGTTCCCCCAGACATTCAGCTTTGACTTCTCACTCATGCATAGATATAGGAGATATAATTTGTATAAATTATTGTGCAGAGTTTCAATATAGAAATGCAGGAGGCTGTTGTTGTTACTTCCTCTTAAATCCAATTTTTGATGTGTTTCTTCTGCTCTAAACTACACGAGGTATTGCAGTAGATTATAAATTATTCTGGATTATATTCCTTATTTTAAACATGCTACAATAATGGGTACTACATAGTTATGTAGATGAGAAGAACGAATTCCAGAGCTGCATTAAATCCCTTGTAGGCGCAGGAACAATTATTTTCATAGATCCTTGTTGTGGTAATAATCCAGATGCTTAGCATTATATATATATTCCCTGAAGCTACATTCTTCAATAAGTCACAAGGGGTAAGAGACAGTAGGTATCCGCAAAATAAAATAGGAATAATATCTTAAATACACTTAACTTTAGGATACATTTTTTACTTTACTGTCACTTTCCTTCATTGAGATTTTCTTTTTAACTTGAAGTAGTTTCATGGGGTTTTTGTAGGTCTTAGGCAAGACCTACTTAGGTTTTAGGCCTGTTGTCCCCACTGGATAATATGCACATGGACAATTTAGTTGAAAATAATCTTTTATATCATCCATTATTTTTTACTTCTCAATTTGAGGAAAAGTCTGTTTTGTTAAGCATTAAGCAACTTCCATAGTTTTTTCTTACCAAGAGAAAGGTGAGCAAAAATGTGTTTTGGTGTTAATTATATAATCAACAATATTGTAAAAAACAACAACACAATACTCAGATGATTTTGATCAGAAAGGCAAGATGTTACTGTTTAATCAGTGTTTAAAACAGTGTTTTAAAACAGTGTTAAAATTCTTTTCTTTTCAAGTGCTTTTGCATTAATCTATAATTTTTGAGAATGACAAAAACATGTTCTAGTGCAAATTAAAACATAAATTAAAAAATAAGTGAAGATCACTGTGCTAACATGGCAATGATAAGAAAGTATGCACCATAATTTATCCCTCAGTATGTATGTTTATATGTATGTATGTGTATATATATTTATATACATATATGCTGTTCAGCTTCCTTCAGGTATTATCCCACGTCATTGTAGTTGTGCTTTTAAAGTTGTAGCAACGTTTCGGCAGAATCTCATCTGCCTTCATCAGGTTTCTGTATTTAGTTCGTCTGTCTGATGTTGGCAGATGAGATTCTGCCGAAACATTGCTACAACTTTAAAAGCACAACTACAATGACGTGGGATAATACCCGAAGGAAGCTGAACAGCATACATGTAAGTACCCGCGAAAACTTAAAAAAAAAATAAAAAAATAAAAAAAACAAATTTATACACATATTTTACATATGTGTGCTTATTGTACACTATTTATTCTGAATAAATATTCACCTGGCCGGATCCGACTGACTTATTTTCTGTCGCTTTTCAGTCCTTAAAAAGAACAAAGCAAATATGGATCACATTTTTTCTATTCCAGAAGAAATTGAATGCATAAATCAGAAATTGGATAACAGTACGGTGTAAATACCTCATTGAAATATTTAATTATAATAATTTTTATGTATCCAGTGAAGTATTGGATATATCTTCACAACTTTGTTTCAGCATGTTGTAACCCAGTGGCCCCCAACCTTTTGAACACCAGGGACTGGTTCTGTGGAGAGAGATTTTTCTGCAGACCAGAGGCAGCGTGGTTTCGCTTGCTGCCTGGATCCCGCGGTTGGGGCTTTGCTTGCTTGCGTGGCCCAGTTTCTGGCCTATCGTGGCCTGTTGCTGGTCCACAGCCTGGAGGTTGGGGACCCTGTTGTACCCGATCTTTCCTGATACTATTCTTAAGGCTAGGTCACATCGGCTGACGGATGCAAAACGTATGTAAAAAGGACACAGCGGACGAGCAAATTTTCCATCTGTTGTTATCCGCTCTTCAAAAGTGCCCTGAATTTGCATAAGCAGAGCGGACAACAACGGAAAGGAACAGACGGGGAAGGACGTAGCCAGGATGTTAAGCGTACCATGAATACCTTTTCTCCCCCGACCGCTACCCTCGTTCTTCGCTTTCATGGTCCCCAGCCAGATCCGCTTCTTGTCCCTATTCCAATACTGCAGAGTTTCATTGCCCTGCACAACATACAGCTCTCCCCAGCGTATGCCTCATTAGGCGCGGTATCGCATGTCGGTTAAGTGACCCTCGGTGTTTAATCGTGGCTCGCAAGCTATGATCGTGAGGTGGACAATGACTTGAAGGCGATGATCACATTCCGCAGGGCTCTTCCATCAGCTTAAATCACCCCTGACCTTACGATGATCGTTGACAGCTCGCACGTTACACGCTAAGCCCCACGCGTTGATCGTGCAGCATTAGAGACACGCATGGCGGACAAGTGTTGTGCATCGTGATGTCGATGTACAATATCGATCCCTCTACCTGGCGAGCCCGCATGCCATGGCATGCCAATCGCCTGACCATCTATCAGCCCCCCCGAACCTGAAGTCGGAGTTAGAACGCCAGCTTCGCTAAAGCAGCACGTGTCACCATTCAGAGGTTTAGGAGCTCAACCTAGAGACTGCTTCTGCCAACACATCTTCACGAAGCCAAGCAAAAATTCAAAATCATATGTCGGAAGTCCAGCTGAAAGCAGTCTAAAGAAGCCAAGTGATGTCGTTTGTGCGTCTTCCGTCCCCCGTGGGCCAGCAGCCCCTGCGGCAAGCCCAACGGTATCTTAGTAGCGACCATCGCCGTTCCCAACCTACACTGCCCGCGACTACCTGTGCTGTTCTGACGTCTGCTGCCTTCTGCTGCTTTATCGTCCCCCGTGCGCTGAACTCTGCTATGGTGCTGGTATTTGTCAGTGTGCCATTCTTCGCTGGTTGCTGCTCCTGGTGCTTGGGTTGCTTCGCTGGTCGGCGAATACATCCTTAGTCTGCCGGTGATGACACCCTGCTTCTGCGCTGGCGTGATTGATTGGATCTATACTGCCGTGTGCGTCTGCTCATCTGACATCTACTGTCTGCTTGCCTATCCTGGCCGTGCGCTCCTGTGCGCGTCTCCGTTTGCAGGATGCGCCCTCGGCCTGCGTGACCCGCTTTCATACCTTAACCTTGATACCGCTCACTAATTGTCGATATGTTCCATATCACTAGACTTCTTACATATAGACCCTCGTTAGGATACATTTGCTGACAGCGTCGGTCTTGCTTGTTGCCTAATTCATTTTATGTATCATCGCCGTCGTCGTCTCCTAATGCTTTATTCGACTGTGACAGGTTATCTCACGACACAGCTGAAGCGACTGTATATCGACTTGCATCCATGATGTACGGATCTCGTGTATCTGGCGCCCACGCTCGTGTCTGTGTCCGATTCAGGGAATTACCCTCATCTATTCCACAAGAATTTTACCGAACACTCCGCCTGACTTCACCCCTCCGTCCTACCCTCTCCTTTAATATGAGCTAACAAACGTCGCCAACATGTTCACGGCACAAAACCTCCTCAGTCTCTAATCGCCCAGAATCTATAAGATATCTCTTTACCTGTGGTTATATCGCGGTGTTCTTCCGCCGGTCTGCACGCCATGAATACAATGAGTCACGGCTCATCCAGTAAATGTCTTCTACCAGGGAATGTATTCCTCAGTATTTCAGGCCTTTATGATTAAGTTTAAATATGAACATAATGGGGTTAAATATTGACATTGTTACAAATATGAGAAAAGCAACTCTTGAATTCCATGGAGAAGACATTGATTGCCTCTATTGCTCACCCACCACCTACTACTCACTTACCAGTAGAAAAAAACTCACAACACAACCTATGGACTTTTGTAGGTGCTTCCTAATGTTGACATTCTGGATGGAGATAGTTCTATCAGCTTGATCCAAGAGTGAGCGAGCCAGGAGGTTCTCCTTACTTCCACAGCTGTAGTTGGGACATTGGCATCTCCAGTTGGAGAGAAGTCCACAACGGCTTCTGAAGTGTGGAAAGATGCTCAAATAGTTTTCATGAAATGTGTTAGCCCAGGGTGAGATTGTTGCAGGAGCTTGGAATTCTTGTTGAAGCATTTGAATTGCGAAAATTAATTGAAAGCCATAATATAAAGTATGAACATCCCTATTATTAAAAAATATTATCATCAACAGCAACAACAAATACTTTAAACATGTAATATATATGTAATTCCTCCACAAAACCTACTGAGCTTAAGCCAGCATTGATCAGTTACACAAATATGGAAATTAGCTGAGTGCGGCAACTACAATTGTTCAACCACTACTTTAATAAATATTATTCAAGTGATAAATTAATGATTGAACTGAGAGAGGAAAATAGTCTGCAGCCCCTTCAGCTTTTTTTCAGACCCCTTTTTGGATTTGAGTCTCTTCACAAAATCAGACAAAAAAGAGAGCCATGCGAATCAAAAATAATTTCAGGAAATTAGACTTATCCCCAATGTAGGAATCAAATGAGAAATAAGAAAACAAAAAAGGGTGAGATACATCGGAAGGGAGTGCGAACTTCGCTCACCCCTAAAATGATTACAAGAACATGGAAAACAAACTGAACTGGAAGGAGCCATGTTGAAAAAGCAACTTGTATTGCAATCCTTCACTTCCAGTGCTGACTATACCAATGATAGGTCTCCTGGGCTTATAAAAGCTGCATGATAGTTTCATCCTGGTGCTTGAAATTTGGAGGGCATTTCCTTCTCAACTCCCAGGGATGGATGGGACACCAGCAGCAGCAGAAGCAATTCTGCTTCTGTATGTATCAATGTAGGTAAATGAATCAATTCACTCAACTTCAATCAAGTGTGATTGACCCAGAATGTTTGAATTTTGTCAAAGAGGAGAAAGAGCAGAAAAAGAAATTTTCTGATTGAATTCCAAGAGGACTACCAAATGACAATGGAAAAGAAGAAGGTGGAGTAGGTGAAAGGAGGAAGCCAAATATAACAACGTGAACCAAGATCTATGAGAGCTGCTAAACCTAACTACAAAATGTAATCATGGAAGAGAAAAAATTTTATTACAATTAAGTATAAATGGACTTAAAATTCAGCTTTAAATGAAGGAAAGACTTTTAATAAATTAGAGAAATTAAAATTTGATATAATTTGTCTACAAGGAGAAGTACACGTCCAAAAAGCAATATGAACAATTGTTGATACATCCAAAATTAGGGAAAATATTTACCTCCTTAGACAACAATGCAAGAAAAGAGAGTGATTTTATATATAAAGAATTCCAGGCAAATTTGATTTATACTGATGACGACGGAAGAATCCTAATGTGGGGAAATAATGGCAACAATATGAAAAGACTCCTGATTGCAATTTATTGCCCTGAATGACAAACAAGTAAGAATTTTATAAAAATTACATATGAAAATAATTGAACTGACTATGCCAAGATAGTGATGATGGGGATTTTAGTGGAATTGTTACAATCAAATTGGACTATACCAGCACAGAAAACAATAAAGCAAAACAGAAAGGACTCTCCTAAATCTTCTTTAAATGGTAGATGAAAAGAAATTAAAAAGATACATGGAGAGAAAGAAATGCAAAAAGTAAACAATACACCTTTTATTCAAAATAGACATTTATCATGATATGATATGGATGTCAACGAATTGGTTAACTAATATTCAAGAAATAAACTATTGAATCAAGTACTTGGGCAGATCATAATCACTGACAATTTAAAGGAAAGACAAAAGAAGACCTTAGATGGACGTTTAAATAATACTATTTTTAAAGGAAAAAGATTTCCAACAATGGATGCGAGAAAGAATTGGCTTTTTTTCAGAGAAAACAAAAAAAGAAAGATACATCAAGTCAGAATGTATGGGATACAAGTGAAGGCATATGCCATGAGGCTTGATAATAGACTATACAAGGAAAAGAAATTACCATGAAAACCATTAGCCTCTAAGGATTAGAGTATGAGTACAAAGGACTTGAAAAAGAGATACAGAAAACGCCATAGACAAAAGGACATTAAGCTCAAAAATGATATACATTAAATATAAAATAGGTTAATAGAAAAGAAGAACTAGCACAGAAAATTAGAGGTGCTAACAGAACTACTTTGAAGATGCAAATAAACCAAGTAGATGGTTAGCATAACAAACTGAGGAAAGGAGAAAGAATCCAAAGAAAATATTAAATTAATAAGATGACAAGGTCAAGTTGCTATGTTAGTAAAGAAAGAAGGACATCATCGAGACTATTGATAGGAAACTATGTAGACAAAAGAATATTTGATGAGGAAAGAGTTAAACAGTATTTACAGAATGCTATCTACCCCAGATACTCTAAAGAGATGAAACAATGTTAGAAAGCAATATAAGACTACCATGGAGTTAACTGAAGCATTAAGAAGAAAATTAATGGAAAGGCACCAGGCCAGATGGACTTCTGCCAGAATTTTACAAAAACATACAAGAATCATTGAACTTTCCATGGCTAGAAGTTATGAATGAAGTTATGTTTAAGAAGAGGATACCTAAATCAATGGTTAGAAGCTTATAGCACACTTGTCCAAAAGAGGAGGCCGATCGCATTACAAATCAAGAACTATAGACCTATTCCCTACTAACACAGAAATAAAAATTTTTGCTTCCAATTATTGGCAGAAAGACTTTAAAAATACTTAATATAATTTTATTCATCCTGATCAAAATGGATTTCTGCAAAGAGACAAATTAAAGATAATATAGAGTAATTTTGGAAACACTTTGGAATAACTATGAGGCACATCTGAAAAAACAAATAGACTTTGATATTTCTAGATACAAAGAACGCATTTGATAATGTGGAATTTGGTGATTCATGTTATTATTATTGGAACAGATGGGCTTTACTAGAAAATCTTATTCAAGCAATAGAAGACTATATATCATGAGCAAATGGCAAAGTAATGAAAGAGAGGAACTGACAGAATCTATTGACATAAGAAAAGGAACAAGACAAGGCATGCCCACTGTCACCCTTTGTTGTTTGTGTTAATTTTGAAGTGCTAAACAGAAATATTAGAGATGAAAAAGAACGAAAAAGGGATCAATATTAAAAAGGAAGAATTTAAGTTGCAAGCATTTGCAGATGACCTGTTTTTATCTTAGAAATCCACTAGAACAACAACCAAATTTGATAGAAAAGATAGAGAGACATATGGAAAGGTGGCTGGTTTGAAAATAAAAATAAAAATAACACAAGATCTTGACAAGAACATGCACACTTATTGAAAATTCAGGTTACGAATAAGATCAAGTACTTGGGGATATATTTGACAGCAAGATGCCAGTACATTAAAAGAGAATAATATATAATCAACTCAAACAGCAAATAGCACGAGATTTGGTGAAATGGGAAAATTACAACTGTCGTTAGATAGGGAGAATATCAACATCAAATGAATATTATTACCAGAATTTTATATTTGTTTCAGACAATTCCAATTAGGCTTGGAAAAGATTATTTTTTAAAGATATTGAATAAAATTGTGTTGAAATATGTATAGCAGGTAAGAAAGCGAGAATAAAGTTAAAACTTTTGCAAGATGCTAGAATAAGAGGTGGATTGGTTTGCCTAATTGGGTGTTGTATTACCAAGCTACAAATTTGATGTGGATTAAGGAATGATAACATTTAAGAAATACTAGATTGTTGACATACAAGACATGATCTCTGTGTTGGGTGGCATGCTTTTATGGTACAAAGGAACTAAAATACAGGGGTATTTAGAAGACATTATATAGGGAAGTTGTGGTTAAACTGGAAAAGACTAAAAGCAATGTTATTTGAAAATTCCAGCCTGGCGATCGACTATTGAAAGTTTTTCTCTTATTCCATAATATACAAAAAGGAACAAACAGTTAGATATGGTGAAATATTGAATAAAAAGGATGAACTTAAATCTATACAAAAACTGAGAACAAAGCGTATAAGATGAATTGGTTTTCATCCGCAAATACATTCAAGTATGATAAAGATTCCAAAACAGAAGGTTTTATGATAAATGACTGATTTAGATAAGATTTTGACAGGTACTGATGAAAGGTGATTAAAATTGTAGTATGTTATTAGAAATTAAACTATGAGAAAAACAAGTTAAAGAACTATGATTGCTGGGAAGAATTTTGGATGTGAGATTTGACCTAAGTAGAAATGGCAAAAAATTGGTGGTCTCAAAATTATAAGATGACAATGTCAACAGCTTTATAAAGAAAAATTGTATTAAGATGTTTTCAGGTGCATTTTCCCTTGACAAGAAATAGCAAGAATGTTCAAGAATAAATCCAAAAAATGTTGGAAATGTCATCAGACACCTGCTCATATTACCATATGTGTGTGGACTTGTGTGGATGCTAAAAAATACTGGACTAAAATCCACACGTGGTTGGAAAAAAATGACAAATAAGCATAGATTTGAAACCAGAGATATTTTTATGGGAAATTTTACCTGAAATATATAATACAGACTTAAAATACTTGATTGTAAATGTATTAACAGCGGCTAGGGTTGTATTGCTGAAAACTGAAAAATGAGAAAATACCATCCACAGGAGGAAATCATTAAGAAAATATTGGAAGTGCTGAAATAGTAGATTGACATTTTGCAATTAGAGAGAAGAAGATAAACAATTTCATAAAATTTGGATCTATTCTATCAATGGTTAGATATATGTAGACTTTTTAGAAAATATTAAATATATAAAGAATGTATTTTTTTTCTTATTATAGCTACAAAATGATTTGGATAATGTGGATGATAATTATGAAATTGTCACAAAATAAACTGAGTAAAATATGATTATTTCTTAAAGCATGAATGAATAATAAGTACAGTAAATGATTGATTAATAATGATATTAATGCATTTAATATTATAGTGAAAATACGAGATCATATAAATTGTATTTGAAGACTACCAAATAAAGCACACAAAAATTTGTAAACCAACCAACACACTGTATGTATATATATATGGAAGATGGCTTGATGTTTTGTTTGTTTATTGTTTGTTTGTTTTGTTTGTTTAAAAACCAATAAAAATTCTTAAAAAGAAAAAAACCTTTAAAATATAATTCCAAGCAAAAACCACTAAGTAACCAATCATATAAAGAGGAAGGGACTAAAGAGAAAGAAGAAGAAGAAGAAGAAAAGGAAAAACATAATGAAATAGAGAGTGATGGAAAGGATGGAGATATCAGAAACATACCCAAGAACTCATAAAGGACTCAAATGCATAGACACAAGTGCTCAAAGTTTAGGGAACAAACAGCAAATTTGAAGCATTAGTACATGAAGGTAGATATGATATAGTTGGCATTACTGAAACATGATGGGATGAAACTTGTAACTGGAAGGTACTGATGGAAAGATACAAACTATTTAAAAAAACCCAGACCTGACAAAAGAGAAGGTGACCTTGCATTATATATAAAAGATCACTACATCTCTACAGAAATCCACCAAACCAAGGATGAAAACCTCCTAAGATCCATATGGGTCAATATAAAAGGAAAAATTGCTATAGGCATATACAACAAGCCACCCAACCAAGCAGAAGAAATAGAGAACATTTTGCTAAACAACTAAGAAATGTACGTAGGAAACATACCACAGTAGTAATGGGAGACTTTAACTACCCTGATATCAACTGAGAGACAAACTCTGCAGCTATTGGGAGATCAAACAGATTCCTAACCAGCCTAGCCCACAATTTGTCATCCAAAAACTTGAGGAACTTGAGGAAAAACTATGCTGGACCTAATTCTGACTAACACAGAAGAAGCAATGGGGGAAGTTGAAGTTGCTGGAACTTGGGTGAGAGTGACCACGTCATATTAGAATTCAATATGATGCAGACACAAAGTAGAACAAAAGCAAATCAGTGTCTTAGAAGTTAAAAGAGCTGATTTTGGCAAATTCAGAGAGAGTATGCAGGAACAGGCAAAAAAAGCTAATAAGTTCTTGCTTGTATAAACAGAGGCATAGAATCAAAATCATGAGAAGTATTAGTATTGCTTTATAAAGCTTTAGTAAGGCCATACTTGGAATACCGCATCCAGTTTTGGTCACCACATTACAAAAAAGATGTTGAGACTTGGGAAAAAGTGCAAAGAGCAACTGAAATGATTAAAGGCCTGGAAACTAAAACATATTAAGAATGGTTGCAGGATTTGGGTTTGGCTATCTAGAAAAAAGAAGACCTGGGAGGACACGATAGGAGTCTTCCAGTATTTGAGGGGCTGCCTCAAAGAAGAGGGGGTCAACTTATTTTCCAAAGCACCAGAGAGCAGGACAAGAAAGAATGGGTGGAAACTAATCAAGGAGAGAAGCAACCTGGAATTGAGGAGAAACTTTCTAACATTGAGGACAAATAACCAGTGGAACAGCCTTCAGTAGTTGTGGGTTTTTCATTACTGCAGGTTTTGAAGAAGAGACTGGACAGTCACTTGTCTGAAATGGTAAAAACTATCCTGCATGAGCAGTGGGTTGGACTAGAAGACCTCCAAGGTCCTTTCCAGCTGAATTGTGATTGATTGATAAAGTGAGCAAGTGATAAATGCAGTCATATCTCCACTGAATTTAAGAGCTGTTTCAAACCATACTAGCAAACTTGTCAACTATTTTTACCTAAATATACTTGTGTTCAGATTGATCCTCAAAGATCTGAAGAATAAGGTCACTGGAGTGGATGTTCTACTAACTATTCCAAAAATATCCTACTTGTGGCATCCTTTGATTGCTTTTTGTACCCTATGACTATTATAAAGTGTTGTACCTGATGATTCTGGACTCTTGACAAATGTGTTATCTTTTATGTACTCTGAGAGCATTTGCACCAAGACAAATTCTGTGTGTGTCCAATCACACTTGGCCAATAAAGAATTCCTTTTTTATTCTATTCTATTCTATTCTATTCTATTCTATTCTCAATTGCCATGTTCCTTTTCAGATAGAAACCATATGCAGTTCAGATAGATGTGCCATGTGCAGTTTGATTGAAATTGGCAATAGTACCCTCCCTCCCTCCCTCCCTGTTTATGCCTCTCTGTCTCTGTATTTCTCTTTTTCTAATTATCTATCATCTATCTATCTATCTATCTATCTATCTATCTATCTATCTATCTATCTATCTATCTATCTATGAATAAAAATGTCTCTTGGAATTACAGGCTGGTTTGTCTAATAGATATTATGGCAAAAATATCAGCTACATTCCTCTCAAGTAAACTTGAGATTGGGGAGAAGAAAGATGCATTCCTTGCAGAATAACCAAAAGGTTTTAGGCAGAGTTAAAAGTTATATAAATTTGTATAATAAATAACACAAAAATTAATGATTTAATATTGACTAAGATTTCTCTTCAAATTCCTAATCACAATATGTGTCAGTCAGTAAATGGAGAAATTTTAAGGAGGAAATTGATTGCCCTTAATTTAGAATTCGAACTATTGTCCCTGATCCAAGCCCTTGTTTGAGACGGAGGTTGGGGCTCAATGGAGCCCTGAGAAGAAGGATCCATTACTTACCAAGGGGGAAGGGAAATGTGCATTTTGAATCCTTGTTGTCAGTTTCAATGTGAATGAATGACTTTCCAGGAATAAATTTCCACTGATGTGAACCACTGACTTTCCACTGATAAAAGAATAAATACTCTTTATCATTCTTGTAAATTGGATTGTGTATGCTGTTAAGAAGACTTGTCTTATTTTATTGATTGATTGATAGATAGATTGATTGGAATTTGTCAAACAAAAGTGAGAACAAGAATAAGGGAATAAAAATACAGTGACAGGGACAATAAGCACGTGGGTGCACTTATGCACGCCCCTTCTACTGACCCCTTAAGTATGAAGTAAGGTCCATGGAAGCCAATTTGTGACTGAAACTATNTGCACTTATGCACGCCCCTTCTACTGACCCCTTAAGTATGAAGTAAGGTCCATGGAAGCCAATTTGTGACTGAAACTATGAAAATTTGTAGCTGAGACAACTGAATCAGGTAGAGCATTTCAGCCTTTGACAACTCTGTTCCAGAAATCGTATTTTTCACAGTCAGGTTTAGAACGATTTACATTGAGTTTTAAACAGTTGTTCGCACGCATATTATTGCGATTAAAATAGAAAAAGTCAGAAAACAGAAAAAGGCTTCTACTGACACAATAATCTTCTAATTATTAACCAATCAAAGTCTTTTGAAAAACAACATAATAACCATTGATCTCTATTTGGTGGTGAGCCAATGGAGTAAGTAACCCTTTCCTTGCCTGAGGTAGTTTTCTATGAAACTGGATGTTGCTTCCACATCATCAAAGAAGCCACTTAGAGAAAGGGTGCAAGTGAATTAACTGCTTAACCTAAAAAAAAATGGCTATCCAATTTTCTTTTCATTTCTTTTATTTATTTCATCTGTATAATACCAACGTTACTCCCAAGTCTCTGAGGTTTGGTACTGAAATTATATTGCTAGTAAAATAAACTCAATCACAGCATGTGAGAAGAATCTTGGTGGTGGATAAAAAGACTTCAGCTTCTGAGTTAGGAATTTATTCTATTTTTTTTCTTTAAAATCATGGCACATTATTATTGTTTTAAAATTAAAGTTATGGAAACTCAGCACACCCAAATTCAATCTACTGGAAGAAAGCAAAGCTTCAATTAAAGACATCTTGGATTGCACAACTTACATACGATTTAAAATGTCTATTATTGGAATGTCCGTTTTCCAAGAAAGAGAGAAATTAGTATCTTGGACTCCACATTGGGATCCATATATTAAAATACCATATTTCCTGTGCAATCAGAATTCCAAAGTTACGTAAAATATGGCCTCTTACTTGAGCAAACATTTTTTATTTCAGATCTGAATATGTGGTAAATTGTATGGGTTATATGGAAATGATTTAAATTCCTTATTCTTATTATTTATACTTATACTTAATTTTATTAGATTATACTTAATTTTTTCTTGCATTGTTTTTTATTGCAGACTTATTAATGTTCCATTTTCTACATTATACACTTTCATATGGCTTAATGGCTAATCAACAATAAATTACTGTACTATGTTCATGGGAACCAGGTTGCAGTTATTAAAATCTAATATTTTGGGCTGGCTCTGACCCCCAATATAACACAGCATTCTNACACAGCATTCTTCGTTGCTTTTTCAGATCAGGATTGAAACTACTTCAGAGGCTCTGAGTGATAAAAGCAAATTCCCTTTTTTCCACCTGTTGCTCCCCAAAGAAAGGATCCAGTATCCAGCAATCATGCAACTGCTCCTCTACTTCAGATGGACCCTGATTGGCCTCTTTCCTTCAGACACAGAGAAGGGAGAGGATTTCATGAGGATTTTCCCTCCTCTGCTTCTCAGGAAGGGAATTTGCATTGTTATATCACAACAATTCTCAGCAACTGGACAAATAGTGCCTCTCAGGGCTGCCCTCTCTAAATGGAGACAAGTCAACGTCTTTGTTCACTTCATAGAACATGATTACATTTCGGACAGAATTCTTCCTTTCCATTTAACACACAGGCATTTGCCAGGACCCACTGAAGGGAAAATCTGGATCATGACAGTCTTGGGTTTTTGGTTAATTAAAAAGGGCAAATTTTTGAAATACGTCCATAGTGTTTGGAAATTTTCTTATCAGAAGAGCAAAAGGCCAAAAGAGTATGTCTTTGAACCCTACTTCCTTATGGAACCCCAATTCCAAGGTCATTATTTCCACTGTTCTCTTTCAAAGAATGTCTTTTCTGTCAAAGGCCGGAAAAGATGCACCCAGAAAGCCCCACTGGAGACCCAAGGGAAAAAGGAACAGGATCTCATATTCTAAACATTATTCCAGTTTCATGAAGACTCTAGCCCATGCCTTGAAGGCTGCCTATTCCTCCAGATGGAGGAGGAGAAGGAAGTGGCTCCAAGAGAGGTTGGGGAGTCCAAGGCTGCAGCCATGGCAGGTAAGCAGTATTGACAAGGATCCCCTGAACTTAATTACTGTTTCAGAAGTATCCAAAGGAGATGCAGGAGAACTATCTGAAACTCTTTGTGGTACAAATGGGCAAAACTTTTGACCAATTCATACACTCAGAGGTAATGTTTCAGAGTGGTAAAGGTCAAGGTTCCCCTTGCACATACATGCTCGTCCTTTCCAGCTCATGCTTGTCCTTTCCAGCTCATCTCTGTTACAAAGCCAAAGAGCCAGTGCTTGTCCAAAGACGTCTCCGTGGTCATGTAGCCAGCATGACTAAACACCGAAGATGCACAGAACACTGTTACCTTCCCACCAAAGGGATCCCTATTTTTCTACTTGCCTATTTTACATGCTTTCAAACTGCTAGAAGAACTGCAGAAGCTGGGACAAGTAATGGGAGCTCACTCCATTATTCTAGGGATTCGAACCACCGAACTGCCGACCTTTCTAATCGACAAGCTCATTGTCTTAGCCAATGAGGCACCGTATCCCACCACATCCAAATATATTTGGATATTGAGCACTGCTAATTTTCAAAGAACTGTGTGCAGTTTTGAATAAATTTCTGTATAAATTGATTTGCAATTACCATTGTTGAAGTTTATCTCCCTACTTGAAGACAGGGAGACCCTATGACCATCTAGCCAATGATTTTCCCTGCAAAAATTTAGTTAAAGCTTCTCTGACTGATGGCTGCTCAGTCTTTTCATGAAGATGATTACTGAAAATTCATTCACTGGTTCAGCTCTAAAACTGCTCCTTCTTTTAATTGTTTTGTTATTCAGCCAGAATTTCCTTCCTTGAAACTCAGTCCAGTTATATTTTCCATGTTTGACACTTTGGAATATTTGCCAGCAGCTCTTAAGCTTGGGTGTAATATCTTTGTCATGCCCCTGGTGGAGACTGACTCTGAGGGAGAGGAGGAACAGCTGACAGGGAGTGGAAATGGGGCTCCAGTGGTTGTGAAGGAGGCTGGGGAAGGACAGAGGCCGGTTGGGCAGTCAGAGGAGGACCCAAGCCCATCCCATCTCCATCCTAGGGTATGCAGGGAGGAGAGGATAAGGGAAAGATGTGATCTACTCAGAAGGAGAGGACCTTGATCCTCTTCATGGGCTGCAGCAGTGACAACTGAATAAGAGGATGGACATGCGTACGGGTGAGCACTGGAAACAAAGCGTGGAAATATCTCTAGTTTATGGTTCCTCTCTGAGTTTGGCGTCCTTCACAGTGTGTGTTCTGTTATCTGTGGATGTCCTCCAGCCCTTATCTTGCCTGGTTTGTGTTGCTTTTTTCCTCCTTCTTGTAACTGTGTGGAAGTGTTTTTGTCTTCAGTCAAGGATATTTGAAGCTTGGAAGCAAAGTGAAGGAATAAAAGGGGCTTCACTTGTTTTTTGTGACTGTGTTTATTTTGTATCCACCCTGGGTCATCACAATCCTTCAGTTACTGGAAGAGGGCTGTATCCTCCCTTCTCCAATTTTGAGATTATGTTAGATGGAAAAGTTGCTCCCATTTTCAGTTCTTGTTTTTTCCTCAAGGCTGAGAGTGGCTCCTTTGACCTCTTCCTTGGCTCCTTTACCCTTAATTAAACCTGATCCATATTAAATTCCCCTGCAAGTGAGGTGCCTAGTGCTTGAATTGGGATCTCTCCAAATCAGAATATTATACAAAATACCAGAGATTGTTAAGTCTGGATTGTTAAACATCAGATATTTTTCTACTGGATTTTATCTGTATTCGGAAATCAGAAATGTTTTCTTTTTGGAAGTGGGAAATCTTTTAAAAGTGATTGAAGAAGCCTTGTCTAAGAGTTGATGCAATCTCTTACAGCACAAAACCATGATTTATCCATTCAATCTGATTTATTAATGAATATATTGAATGATAGATGATCAGTTGTTATTCTCCTTAGATCTATAAGGAACATTGAAAATTATTTGAATACAGTATTTTTAATTCTTAATCTCATCATCCAGCAGTCACTTAACTACCTTCCTCATCATGAAGGCATGGAGAAGTTAATACTTTGATGGAGTCAAGTTATGTCACAAACTTTCCTACAATCTATTAGCAAATCGGATCGGGGTGGGGGGGGATGGATGCTGTCTAGAAATGACCAGGCAAGAGGGAGGGGAACCCTCAGCTGCATAACAGGCAGAGAAAGAAATCCAGAAAGAGCCTTCCCAACTTTTCAGCCTGAGAAATTGTTGGTGGGCAATTTGTGCTTTCAGACTTGCAAAATTCTGTTGATGAAACTTTCAACAAATAAAAATTTAAGAATTTATCTTTGATCATGTTTCCCATCTGTTTACCCATGTGAAGATTAGCCTGACAACTTTCTTCTAAAGATGCTTACTAGTAATCAGCCTTACTTTTTATCATTATATGATTGACAAATTTTGCTGAATCTCTTCTTTTCTTTTTTACTTTTGAAGAGTGTGGAAATTCTTATTCTCCTAACTGCTTGCAAATTAGACAACTTTAGGACAAAGATTCAAATATGAAAAGAACATGTGGGAAAAGAAACCAAGTTTTCTGCTTTTAACATTTCTGGATGTTTCCATTTTAGATTCATCCCCTTCTGGCGAAGGATGTGTTTTGCAATTTTTCCAACTTGAAACTGTACTTGGACCCAAATGGGGATGTAGCAGCAGATCTGATCATCAATTATTGGTTGGTCCAACCCTGGATGGATTTCAGCCACGAGATCCTGGGGAGATTTGAAAGACAGAGAGTGATTATCAGCCAAGATGCTCTTCCATGGCTAAAGTTGTTCAACAAGGTGGGTGAAATATTGGCACCTTTTCTCTGTTTCCCAAAGGTTCAGAAGCCATTTCAAATGAGCTCAGTCCAATCACATTTGTCTGAAGTGGTGTAGGTTTCCTGCCTTAGCAGGGGTTTGGACTAGAAGACCCCGAAGGTCCCTTCCAATTGTTATTCTATTCTATTCTATTCTATTCTATTCTATTCTATTCTATTCTATTCTATTCTATTCCAATCCAAGGCCATGCTGGATGACCTTCACTGAGAACTGAATGTGGGGAATGTCGGTTTTCTTAGACTGCTTGAGAGGCTTCAGGTGCAATGAAGAAAGCGTCCTTCAGCTTGTGAAATATGGAACAATATTTTAAGCAATTCAGCCATGTCCAATATTCAAGGCTGGCTGGAGGTCCTGTGGGTCCCAGGGAGAAGTGAGCTTTGGAATTAGAATTCAGCTTCTCCAAATTCATATGCAAATTTATATGCCTCCAGAGTGTCTCTGGGTGAGACACTCACCCAGTGTGAAAACAGTGTCTTGTGAGTACAATATCTCACACTGTATGGTGTCCTGACCCAGAAAACTGAAGTCATGAAACATTTCTTGGGTCCAAAGGGAGGACCCTCCTGGTCTCAAATGTAATGAGGGACATTTGGAAAGAGATTTTATTTAGATTTTATTTAGATTTGGCCTTGGGCTTGTAAGAGACTCTAAACCTCCCTGGAGTGTCATGGTTTCTCTTCCTGGCTGAGCTACCTTTGGTCACTCTGGGTGGAAAAGAGGTTTTTCAGCGCCATCTCTCTGGACTTTGTGAAGTAGGAAATTCCTTTCTTGCAACATATGATACGCCAGAAGTAAATGACAAGAACCTGCCAGGAGTTGTTTTTCTCCCAACCATTCAGGACCATTCAGGGCAGTCTTTGACTTACAACAGTTCATTTAGTGACAATAGCACTGAAAGAAGTGACTTATGTCTGTTTTTCATGACCGTTGTAGCATCCCCATGGTCATGTGACCAAAATCCAGACGCTTGGCAACTGGTTCATATTTATGATAGTCACAGTGTCCTGGGGTGGTGGTTGTGTGACTTCCTTTTGTGACCTTCTGAAAAACAATGGGGAAGCCAGATCCACTTCGCAACGGTGCTACTAACAAAAGCAGTGACTCACTTAATAATTATGGCCCAGAAAGATCATAAAATGGGACAAAACACACTTAACAAATGCCTCTCTTAGCAACATAAAATCTGGGCTCAATTGAGGTCATAGTCAAGTAGTCAGAAATTTCATATTTACCTCAGCAAATACCAGAAACTACTTGGCTCCAGTTCCCACGGATTCCTAGTGCTAACCCATTTTCTTTGGCCTTCCTTCTTTTTCTGCTAAGTTTTGGCCTCAGTCCAGATGTGTGGAAAGTTGTCCTCCTGGATTTGTCAAGAAGGCTCGGGAAGGAGAACCAGTTTGCTGCTACGACTGCATTCCTTGTCCGAAGGGGACCTACTCCACTCAGGAAGGTGGGTGAGACAGAGGAAAATGGAGATCTTCTGGAACTGGATCCACCCAGAATATTTTCATGAAAGTACCTGTTGAAAGACACATTGAAGATTATTTTCTCATCTAAAGAGAATAATCCAAAGATCTTGGAGGAAAAGAGGCTAGAAAAAGATAGGAGTTACGGCAAATAAAGAAAATCATTCTTCTGCTTACTAGTTTGAATGTGTCCTTCCCTGGTTATCTCTCTACCTGTAGGAACATATCTGTTCTTTGAAACATTTGGAATTCTTTATGTCCATGGTTTTTCTTCATCTGAAACATATGTTGGCCCCAGAAGTGCTGCAAAATAAGCTACATCAAGCAATCAGTTCCATTAAGGTCATCAACCACCATAAGCAGAGGGACTTTCTTGATGAATCATGGAGGGAAAGTTTTGGGCTCAACAGAGCAAAGAGAAACAAAAGAAAACCAAATTCTTACCATAAAATCAAGCAAGATAGTATCGTGAGAGGAGAGTGGTAAATTAAATATCGAGGGTAAATTGTGTTTCTTTTTCTCCGATGGTGTAACAGTCCATGTTATGGACTAAAAGGTAAAACACTCATATTGTAATGACCCAGGGTGGGATACAAAATAAACAAAGTCACAAAAAACAGGTGAAGCCCCTTTTATTCCTTCAACTTTGCTTCAAAGCTCCAAATATCCATGACTGGAGACAACAAACTCCCCCACAAACAGTTACGAAAAGGAGGAAATGCCATTTAAATTAAAAATGCCTATAAATTATAAATAGCAAAAACAACACAAACCACACTGAAGCAGTTAAAGGAACCAGGCAAGATAAGGGCTTGAAGACATCCACAGAGATCAGAACACACACTGGGAAGGACGCCAAACTCAGATAGGAATGGACAGTCTAGAGATATTTTCATGCTTTGTTTCCAGCACTGGCCCATACCCATACCTTTTAAACAGTTCTCATAGCTGTAGCCCGTGAAGAGGATCAATGCCCTTTCTTCCCCTGAAGACCACGCCATTCACATCTCTCCCTTATCCTCTCCTCCCTTTGTGCCCTAGGATGGAGAGGGGATGGCCCTGGGTCTTCCTCTGACTGCCCAGCTGGCTTCTGCTCTTCCTCAGCTTCCTCCACAACCTTCAGAGCCACACTCCCACTCCCTGTCAGCTGTTCCTTCTCTTCCTTGGAGTCAGACTCCAAGTGGGGCATGACGCATATTCGCTTCAAATTCCTTAGTGTCATTGGTACCGGGCCTTCCACTTTTTGTTATCTCTTTCCCTCTATGTTAAATAGTGAAATATGAACAACCACAACCACAATCATGAACAAAGTTAGTTGAGCTTCAAAAATAGCAAAAAAAAAAAAAAAACAAAGAGGTCTAAATGCCACTATTTCCACTTGCAAAGAAACCAAACCACAAGATGTGAAAAACTGGAGAAATTTATTTATTTATTTATTTGTTTTGCAGTTGCTTACAAGATAATAGTTAGAAATAAAAACATAGTTATGGAATACATGAATACATATAAGAAAAATTAAAAGAAATAAAAGGAAACAGAATAGGACAGGGATGGTAGCAAAC
>BHFT01019670.1:0-16228 GCA_004320025.1 Laticauda laticaudata
GGGGTCCCTGGAGATGGGAGCTGCATTTGGGGGGGTGGAGGGAGGCCTTTGCCCTGCAGAAGAAGGAGCCTTCTTCCTGGGGAGCAGAGCTGCTCAGGCCCCCTGCATGTGCCAGGCCTCCCTGCCCACCTCTCCTGGGGTTGAGACCAGATGGAACAAAGGCCTCCCTTCCCTCTGCTTGGCCTGCATCCCTTCCCTTCTCCCAGCTCAGGGCTGCCCAAAGGGCATCAGAGGATCCAGCCCTTCTGCACCCTTCTTGGCTTCCAGGCCAGGAGGCTGGAATGGAGGGGACCCCCGAGACAAGAGGGAACCTGCACAACCCCCCCCCAACAGCCACTCTGTGTGTGTGTGTGTGTGTGTGTCTGGGGGATCCAAGTGGGGACCCAGCCCAGGTAAGGAAGGGGGCAAAGTCCCAGGAGGCCCCACCTGCCTCCCTTCCTCCCCTCCTGTCCCAGTCACACTCTGGGCCTTTGGGTGCTATTGGGGGTTTCTGGGTTCAATGTGGCTGCCCCGATCGGGAAAGAGGCCACTGAATGAGCCTCTAGAGGATCCTCGACTTACGACCACAACGGAGTCCATAATGTCTGGCTAAATAATACAATCGTTGTGAGTTTTGCCCCATTTTATGACATTTCTTCCAGCAGTTCTAAAGTGAATCTAGCTTCCCCACTGATGTTGCTTGCTGGAAGGTCCCCAAAGCCCCCCCACAATGAGTCCGGGAAACTGTGACATCAAAAATAGGAGGCAGCTGCCCAATCACCTGACCATGGGGGTGCTGTTGTAACTGTAAGCATGAGGAATGGCCAAAAGTCCCTTTATCAGGGCCATTGTGACTTTGAGCAGCCACTAAATGAAGCATCGTGAGTGGAGGCCCACCTACTGTCTGGGCAGAGACTCGGCTGTCCTGGCAGCTGCCTCAGACGGAGTCCTCAGACGCTCTCCAAGGGGCTGCCCCACGTACAGAGCACTGCAGGAGTCCATCCCAGAGGCGAGCAGGGCATGGGGGCCATGAAGGGAGCCACGTGGCCCAGGAAAAGGGACACTCACCGACCACAGCTGCCCCTGCTCTTCTGGCAGGACCTGTGGGCCCAGGACCCCCAGATCAGGCCCTTGGTGTGGGGGGTTTGGGCTGGTGCCCCCCATCCATCCTCTGAGGGGATTCAGTCCCAGAACCAGATGGAGGAAACCCCTCAGGCCCCCCATTTGCTCCTGCCAAGTTTGGCTGGAGGCTCCCCACCCAAGGCACTGAGACCCCCCAGCGCCTGGTAAAGGACCCTGGTCTCTCCTCCTGGGCTTCCATTGTCCCCCCAAGAGGGATGAGCCAAATGGGGGGCTCCCAGGAGCAAAGTCTCCCCTTGTGGAGGGGCAGGAACCAGGACGGGCCTGGCTCAGGGAGGGGAGAGCTTCCCAGGAGCCGGAGGGGCTTCTGGGGGGGCAGGAAAGGCCCCTCCAGGCCGCCCTTCTCTCCCCTCTGCAGGGGAAGGAAAAAGGGACAGTGGTTGAGTTTAATGTCATTGTCCCTTGTTCAATGAAATCGTCAGTGCACATCATAACCATGAAAATAAACACAAACACACATCCTTCACCCATTGAATCAACTGCCCCCCCCAACACCACACCAACACCGACCTATACAGCAGAATTCAACAGAGCTCCTGTCCTGGGATAGAAGCTGTTTTTCAGCCTATTGTCCTCGTTTTTATTATTCTGCACCATCTGCCAGAGGGTCATAGTTCAAAAAAAGGGTCCCAGGATGAGATGGATCATTCAAGGATGTTTTGAACTTTCTTAAGGCAGGAGGAGCTCGTGAAGCTCTTCCAAAGAGGGGAGAGGGCAACCCACCATCTTCTGGGCAATGACTTTTCACCCTCCGGAGTGCTTTCCTATCTGGTGCAATTGGCAAACCATGCAGAGGTGCAGAAAGTAAAAATGCTCTCTATGTGGCACGGTAGAAGGTCACCAGGCAGTTTTCCATTCAGGGTGTTTTCTGAGAAGCCTGCAGGGTCGTATAATCTCTCTGCTGGGCCCTTTTGACCAGGGCTGCAATGTGGGGTACCCAGGCAGGTCCTCTTTTTAGGGTAACACCCAGAAACTTAAACGCCCATGTCAGCACTGCACCAACGGATGCAAAGAGGATGTAAAATGGAGAGAACGCTTGCCATCCATTTGGAAAATGTATGCCATCGTTGTGTTACTTCACTGCATCATGATTCATACTCTCTATCCATCCAGCACCGTCTACTGTATTTCATCACGCTCAAAAAGTTTTGAGCTGCACAAAACTTTTTGAGCGGATAAAGTATCCAACACGTCCATTCTACATCCGCTACGCATTCGGGGAACATCCGTTATACGTCCATCGTCATCCGTTATGCGTCCGCTATATCTGCTAGGCATCCTCTATGCATCCGCGCAACTCAAATCCGCTCCAGCGGAAAACGGACACAAGGAGGAAGTGAGACGGATGCAGAATGGACACACAGCATTAGTAGCACGGACGTAGAAAGGATGAAAGCATCATCCGCTATGTATCCGCTTCATCCGCTATGCATCCGCTCTTTCCGCTACACGTCCGCTTTGCTATGCTCCCCCAGAAGCCCTGCGGACATGCCATCTGCTTCCATCTGCTTTCATCCGCTAGGCTTCCATTGAGCATCCATTTTACATCCGCGCTACGTCCTCCCCGTCCTCTTTATGCAAATTTTTGCCCCTTTTGAGAGCGGATAAGAACGGATGGAGCCACCCCCGGATTTTTGGCTGTCCACTGTGTCCTTTTTACATACGTTTTGCATCCGTCGGGCGATGTGACCTAGCCTTAAAACTGGCCACTTGCTCCACTCGGTCTTCATGGATAAGCAAGGGCTGGAGGTCCGATCTGTTCCTTCTATAGTCCACTATAAGCTCCTTGGTCTTCTTGGTGTTGAGGACCAAGTTATTGTCTCCACAGCATGAAAGCAACTGCTCTGTGCTGTCCAGACAGTATATAGTTCATTAGGAATTGGTAGCTGTCCCCTTAAGGGAATGTCTCATGGGAAATGTGGTTAATGCATCATGGGAAATGTAGTTCATGTCATGTGGTCACATCTGTAATCCTGACTGGTCACTGAATTAACCCTTGGTTGGGTTAGGGGAGTTGCCTTTACTCTTGCTTGGACCCCAGCAATGTGCTGGAGTCTCACCCTTTGCTCCATTGTTATGGGATGAAGATCACTATACTTTCACACTATGAAGTCAGCTATGCAAAGATTTGGACATCAGATGAATCTCGACATAACTGTGAGTTATACCTTGAGGATGCCTTGTAGTGCAATAAAGAAAGTTTGTATGGAAGCCTTTGTAGAGTTTGCCTGACTATCTTTATATTCAGCCAGCAATTTAAAGACAGAACAGGGTCCACCTCATCTCGGTAGGCAGACTCACCCCCCCAATAAGTCCTCCCACCATCCAGTTCCTCAGACTTTCCCCCCTGAGCCCCATCTTTCCTGCCCCTCTCTCCTTCCCCAAGTCTGATGGGAGGGGGCCCACTTGGGGCCAGAGAGAAAGCAGCTCCTCTGCTGACCGACAGGCCCAGCCAGGATGCCTGGAACGGTCTGGATGGAGGCAGGAGGGAAACCTGCTTAGGGTCCCCCAAGTCCCAGCAGAGGGGAAGAAATCGGGGGGGGAGGGTCAGAGAGACCCACAAAGGAGGTGGACGGGTCTTTCCCCCTTGTCTTTCCATGGGAACTCAGACTCCCCTGAGGATTGTTCAAGGTCACCCATGGAGATTTTCTTTTGAAGGCAGGATTAGAATGGGAGGAAAGGAAATAAATAGGAAGAGGAAAGGAAAAGGAAGAAGAAAAGGAAGATGGGAAGGAACTGAAGTCAATAGATGAGGAAAGGAAAGGAAAGGAAAGGAAAGGAAAAAGAATAGAAAAAAAAGAGAAGGAGGATCCCAGAAGAAACCAGCATGGTTGCACAAAGACTCTGATAACCTGAAAGAAGACAAGAGAGACAAATATCAAAGGCAGAATCAGGGAGATGTGTTAGGAATATGAGTCACTGAACAGCTATTTGGGTTAGAAATATATAAACCAGGATAAACATTTTAAAACTGTTATCTTTAAGAAAATGCAAAGCTGTAATTAGGTGTGGTTTCTCAAACGGCCATCAGATGGAGCCAGAAACCTGGGTTGTTTAGTCTCAGTCTCAGTCTCAGAAGAGAGTGTGAGTGTATCTCTGTTTCCTTCTGTTGGAAAGTATTGCCATTCCTCCATTTCTTCTAATTGACTGATATTACTGGATTTAATGTAAGTCTGATACTGAACTGTTTTTTGACACTGGAATTTGATATTTGGATTATCCCTGGATTAAAAACTGACTGATTTACCTGTGAATGACTTTGGATTGCTTATTTTGGACTTTGCTTAAACCTTTATTGAATAAAACCCTACATTTACTGTACAGTGTATCTGTCTGCTGTACGTATATTATTCAAACACTACTCTCAAATTTGTCTCCCTGTATGCACTCATTCTCCAAATAGGGAATTACCTCAACAAGACACAACTCAAGCAGAGCCCCCATTTTTCAGGAAACCAGGAAATCGGAGGCTCCGAATGAATGAAGTCAAACGCTGAAAGGAGGAAAAAGAGATTTCTTTCCAAGGAAATGGGGGGAGGGGACTGGGGGGGCAACAGGGGCAGTCGGGGTGCCCTGGATCTCCGTGAGGGAGAAGTGCTCCGGGTGGGTGGGAGAGCAGCAGGGGAGAGCCTCCCTGGGGAGGGGGAGGGAGGGAGCCCACTCTCTCTTGGGGGGATCAAATGTCACCCTCTCCCACCACCTGCTTCCCTGCCAAGAGCTCCTAACTCACCCTCAAATGATCTGAAAGGACCCCCAGCCTTCTCTGTCCCCCCAGTCTGTCCTCCAGGGCTGGCGGGGCTGAGCAGCAAGGAGGGGCAGCCAAGGGACTCTCCGCTCCTGCCTTTTGCCCTGGCTGTGCGGCTGAGGGGCCCCATGGCTCCTCCCTTCTCCCCCCCCAGAGTCGAGCCCTTCTTCCTCCCGCCAACCACAGGCGGCAAACCCGGAGGTGAGGGAGCCCCTGGGGCAGAGAGGACAGAAGCCAGTCCAGGGGGAGAGACCTGCCTTGCATTGGGGTTCAGGTGGGGTGGATTCCACCCCGTCGAACCTCCACAGCCTCGTCACCCAGGCAGCCCCGGAGCCACCCCGCCTGAGCGACAGGCTCCCCCATGGCTCCTCTGCAAGGACAGGGTCACATGTCTCAGGACAAGAGGACCCTCCACTCCTCCCCAACCCCATGAGACCTGTGAGGCCATCCAGATGATCCCCCAGGGCCCAGAGGCTGCAAGGGTCCAGCAGGAGAGGAAGCCGCTGCCCAACGCTTGGAAGGCCGGGGACAGGATGGAGCCAGGATACCTGCAGGAGCCCCCCTCCTCTCCGAGGGTCCCTCCCTGCCCGCCCCACTGAGCCAGAGGGGGGGCTGCCTCCACATCCCCTCCCACCAGGACCGCCATCTGGGCAGATCGCCTGGCGTCCCTTTTCCAGAGCAGCCCTGCCGGTGAGGAAGAGGCTCCCTGGGGGATTCAGCAGCCCCCCCCCATTATTTAGGGAATTGTTTGTGGCTTTTTGTGCTTTTTCCACATAGCAAAACATTTACTATGGGAAGCACTATAAGACATGCTGGTGGCTATTGACTTGCGTGATTTTTAAAATTATTTTATTGCTTTATCGTACATCAGGTTCCATTTCTGCAGCAACAGTGCACTGTGTGTGTTAGGTCTTTTTTATTTTACACCCTGATTATGACCATTATTCTCCTCATTGTACAACAGAGCCTCTTTGGAAGAGACTAAGATCGGGCATCATCATTACAACCGTTATTCTCCTCGTTCTACCACAGACCCAAAGGAACAAGGAGCGCTGTGATTGGATGAGCCGCTAAAAAGAAAACGCGCCTTTTACCCAGACAGGCTCTGAGAAAGAGTGCGGGGGGGTGGGGTGAGAGTCTGGCTACCCTCAGAGAGGAGCAGCGAGGGGTCTTGGTGGGGGGGAGGAGGGGGAGGAGGATTTAGGGGTCCCTGGAAGGGGGGGTGGTCTGGGTCAAGGAAGCGGGGTGGGCAAGGAGAAGGGGGAGAGCCGGGCTGTCTGCTGGAGAGGGCTGGAGGAGAGGGCCGCTTCGTGCTTTGGGAGGGAGCGGGAGAGCAGCAGGCGAGCAGGCAAAGCGCCCAGAANTGGAGAAAAATAAAAATAAATGACAGTCAATGGGCAGTTAGAGTCTGCCTAATTCTGAGTCATGTGTGAATACATGGCAATATAAATGTCCAAATACATAATTTTGCGTCACACCAGAACAGAATTTGGCCCCATTGAGAGAAACTCCTTCCTACTGATCTGATAACTGCAGTTGCACATAAAGGAGTTCCGTATTTCCCTGATATTTTATTAGGAGAGGCATCACAAAGTGAATCCCTGAGTCCTGAGAAGAGATGCTGCATAGCAGGCCATGAGCTTAATGATGGGATTGAAATTTTTTTCCGACTGGTTCTCTGGGCATGGCTTTAATTTGTGGGTGTGGCTTGGTGGTCACATGACCAGATGGGCATGGCTTTGTGACCATGTGACTGAGTAGGCTTAGCCAGGTGGCCATGTGACCTGTATCGGACCCTGAAAGGGCTCTGGGAACTCCGTTGCAGCTCTCAGAGGTTCATTCCCTTTGGACTTTTGGATAGTTATTCGAGATAAATATCTCGTTGCTCTAAAGGCTGCTCAGATAAACATTCTTGGGAAGAGCAGCCCCATCTTGTTGGATTTCCAGATCTTTGAGACCTTGTTTGAGTTCACTAACATCCTCCATCATTAAAAGCCCTTCCCTGGAGAGGGCATGACCAATGAATAGTTGTGTGTTCATTTTCCCCAAAACAACAACCTTATGAGTTGAGTTGGGCTGAGAGAGTGGCCCCAAATCCCCCAGCCTGCTTCATGACCAAGGTGGGTCTTGAACTCACAGCCTCTTGCTTTCTAATTCAGAGGCTTAATCAGTAGAGCAAACTGGCTCACTTACATGGTTATCAAGCTTGGCACCATCCTTCATCCAGTGCATCATTAATGTTCTTATATGAGATACTATAATTTAGTGGGAGATTTGTACTTTCTGGCTCCCCAAATCCTGTCAGTGCAGCATTACAGTGAAGTGGGCCTAGCTCAGGTTTCCTCTCTGGGCCTCCTGGGAGAGGATTTCCCTGACAATTTTCTTCCTGACAAATCCAAATGTTTCTGATAACCAACTGTTGCTTTCAGGGAGTTCATAAATCTCCTTTTTTCTGTTGTTCAGCTATATTTTGTCAAAATCTCTATTGTCAGGATATGACACACATATTTTTGTGAACTTTTTTCATTCACTTGTAAGATAGTGGTAACACCTATTTTCCTAATGTGAGGTGGCACTGATGAAAAAACCACCAAAAGATTCGTTGATCCAAGGAAAACAAGGGTTTATTACACATTTGCAAAAGCAGGTGCCCTCAGGCATTGAAGGAACCCAGAACAAAATTCAGGCAGCACTTTTATACCCTAACTGTCCGCCCCCTCGTACGAGGGCTTGGCTCACATTCTTCCTGTTTTCAAATTTACACATATACATTTCGAAGGTTTATGCGTTTCCCTATTTGGCAAAAGCAGTTACACAGTTTCTGACACATCAGCACTTTATTACAATTCCCGATTGTTCTATCCTCATCCTGTTTTTTTTCTCTCTTGTGCACAAACTGGAACACTTCCTTATCTAGCATAGCTACTGAGTTTGAGGCACTTCCTTATCTATTTTAGTGGGCCATCCAACATGACTTCGGTTTTGCTCACACTAATGAAGCATGTCTGTAAATTAGACAACTACAGAAGAAAGATTCAAAGGTGAAAAAGCATCTGGGATAAGAAACAAAGTTTTCTGCTTTTAAAATTGCTGCATGTTCCCATTCTAGTCCCATCCTTTCCTGGAGAAGAATGAGTTTGTAAATATTTTGTAATTTAAACTCTACATGGACCCAAATGGAGAAGTAGCAGCAGATCTCCTCATTTGGAGCTACTTCGTTCTTCCCAGGGATGATCCCAGGAGAGAGATTCTGGCGTATTTTGAAAGACAGAGACTTTCTATCAAGCAAAAAGTTCTTTCATGGCTAAAGTTGCTCAACAAGGTAGGAGATGTGATATCTTTCCTCTGTTTTCCAAAGCCTCAGGTCCCATTTCAAGAGGGCTAATGCTCTTCCCCAAAGGTGGTTGACCTTCATTGAGACCTGAATCTGGGCAGTAGAAACTGGCCAGAGCTCTCCATGCCTCCCTTTCACCCTCCCTGGCATGGAGCAATGGGCCTTTTGCTCCTAGGAAGCAGCTCCAAGGCTTTCAGTTCACCTGAAACTATCAAGATTGTTTCTGATATCACCCTTAAAATTATGGGTGTGAAGAAGAGGGAGAAATATCATTGTGTAATGGGGTCATGAGAAGGAACTGACTGTGTACTTCACTTAATGCTGAATATTCCTTTCTCACTAAATCCATTGCGCACAGAGGTGGAATTCAAATTTTGTAACAACCGATTCTGTGGGGCTGTGGCTTAATTTTGGCATGGCTTGCGTGGTCATTCGGGCTGGATTGGCAGTGTCTTGTTGGCGCATATGACTGGGTGGGACAGGACCAGGTGCCATTGACTGGCATCCAAATACAAGTGGTCCTCCTTAATGGCCAATTTCTTTAGCAAGTATTCTAATTTATGACTCATCTCCCACAATGCTTCCTTGCCTTTTTTGGAGTTATTGACAACTATACACACACACGCACACACACCACAGAGCTTCTACCCTGCTATCCTTTGATTCTGTAGATCTCCTGCTTGGGCCAGGGGGTTGCACTAGATGATCTCCAAGATCCCTTGCAGTTCCAGCCCTAGATTTGTTGTGTTTGCTTTCAAAGAGTCTTCTTCTTCATTTTGTTCCTCTCTTCCTCTCATTTTTCTCTCTCCCTCCTTTCCATGGTAATTTATCGATCCATTGCATATATCTCATTCACTTTCCCTATTTCTCCCTCTCATTTCTTTCTTTTTCTTTCTTGTCCTCACTTCCATCTCTCCCTTTCTGTTGTCTATTCCATTTTCCTGCTTTTTTCGTGCCGTTCTCGTCCTTTATTTCTTTCCCTTTTCCTTTGTCTCTCTCTTCCTCTTCTCCTCATTACCCTTCATTCTTACTTCTTTCCCTCTTTTCCCTTCGATTCACCCCTGTCTGTATCTCTCTCCTCATCTTTCTCTATACCTTCTCCCTCCCACAGCTTGACTGTGCCCCGATGTGTGGTGTGTCTGTGTCTGTGTAAAAAGTGTGGCAGGATAAGTCTGACCAAGGTCCTGGTCTTCTTTTAAAAACCTCTCCCAAACCTATGAACCTGCCCTTTCAGGGACACTTTTCCACCAAAGCAGATGGAAACTCTCTCCCAATGGGACCAAAAGGACCTCCACGCAATCCTTGATTCAAATTTCATCTGAATCAGGCCTCTGGTCAACAGAATTCCCTTGTTCTTTGCTAATTTGGGGCATAAGGAGAAACCCAAAAACCCTGGACAAGCTCTTTCAAAGTGAACGTTCCCCAGCCTTGTGAGTGTTCTCACCAGTTTGAAGGAGATAAACCAAACCATAGATGGTGCAAAAAATGGAGCAGTGCAAGAAGGTAAGGTGTGATGGTGGGGGATAGCTGACAGCCGGGTCCTCACTGCTGGCAGGGTCCAGCAGCTGCGTGAATCCAGCTAATCCCATGTAGAGAGGCTCCTTTTTCTCCGCTGTGGGAAAGCAAGAGATGTCTTCTCAGCACAGGGAAAAGTTTGCAACTTCCCCTCCAATAGGCGAAACAGGGCAGCTATGGCAGCAGCAGTAGAAGCAGGTTGACTGAAGCCGTTTTCTCTCTCCCAGTCCGCGAGTGTGCCGGAAAAGACTCTCTGCCTTCCTCAGCTAGTAGGAGAACTTGAACTCCTCAAAATGCTTCAGCTACAAGCAAAATTATCTCTGTTCCCCACGCAGATCTGCATCTCTTCCCCCACCTGGATTCACCGCAGCTGCTGGGCTTCCCTGCTGGGGGTTAGGGCTGGGGGTTGGTGGGAGCCAAAAAGGCAAGTGGATTGGTAGGTTAAACTATGAAGTGCATAGCAACTGGGCCCCAGAGCTTGCAGACGCTCACTATCCAAGAGATCAAGGCGGGCCCACAGTGGTAGAAGCATGCAGCAATGGCTGGGCCGGCGAGTGGGGAAAAAAGCAGCTGCAGGCGGTGCAAGCATGATGCCGATAAGGGCTGATTGGGAGGCAGAGGGAGTGGCGGCAGAGAGGGGTGGGTCATCCAAGTGTTGTGATTGACGGTTCCTCGAAACTGGCGTAAATCATAACACAACCGCCGTTCTCTACTTAGAACTGGACAGAACTCAGTAGAACCTGACCCTCTGTTTTCCATTTTCTGCCATGGACTTTTCTATTTAATAAAGTCCGGTTTTTTTTTTTTTTGTGTAAGTGAGAAGCCAAAAGGCAAAAGAACGAAAGGAAAGATACTGTACGAATAAGTTATATCTCCAACCATTTGGAAATAAGTGATTAGAGTTCTTGTTCTTACTTAGGAAGACCAGAGGCTTTTATCTAATATCTTGATCTAATTTCCCTTTTTACCTCAAATTTTCCTATGTGACAGAGAGTCCAACACATTTCCTTGGCAATCTTATTTTCTTCTGGCTCAGCTCCTTCCTCAATCTGGAAATGTGTGGAAAGTTGTCATCCTGGATTTGTCCAGAGGCTCGAGAAGAAAGAGCCAGTTTGCTGGCTACGACTCGTGTTGCCTTGTCCGGCAGGAACCTTTTCCACTCCAGAAAAGGTCGACGTCGTGACATCTGCAGGAAAGAACGGCCTTGTGGAACTAGATCCATCCAGAGTACTGTCATCAAAGTGTGAATTAAAACACACTTTGAGCTAAATTGATTCGTGGTTGATTTCCCAACTACGCCCTAATTCTCTATATAATACAAGATGTCAAAATAAAACTGAGGAAAGGGCTGGATAAAGAGAGGTGGCAGGGGAAGATTGGGCAAACTTTACTACTGCCGAGAGAAATATTTCTCTTTTTTAGCTTGGCATTGTCCTTCCTTCCACATTTACTTCTCTAGGAACACCTGAGTTCCTTGAAAATCATGAGAATTCTTTTAGGTCCACCTCTGAAGGGGGATTTCAATGCAGTCACATGGGTCTCCTTTGAGGAACACTGAAAAGGTGTGACTGAATACGAGATGCACAATGTGGCTGGCTTGGATAGTTATAGCCTGGTATCGCTGCACCCTGTATCACCTCTGCTCCATTGTTTCAAATATTATGCCAAGCAGTCACTTGAAACCAGCAAGTGTGACAAAAAATTGAGGGCAAGTCTCAGTCAAGATATGACAAAAATGTTCACCGGCAGGTTAAGGTTTCTCTAGAAAGTTAATTGATTTTTGGCATCTACCTTTCAGTAATGGAGGTTCCTATCAGTATTTCGAAACATTACAAAGGAAAATCTTTCAAGTTCCCAGCCTTCCTCAATTCCCATAACCTTTTCAAAAAACTATTTCATTGCTATAGCTTTTTAAAAAGTGATGCACTTATTCTGGTCTCTGGGAGATATTAAAAAATCCACCCAAGAAAATGCCATCCTTAATAATGCCATTGTATCCCAAAAATGACAACTAGTATCTTGAAATGCAAAGGACAATGAAATATGGCGCGTTGTTTTTTGTTTTTCTCAGATACACGAAAAATTTGCACAAGGTCCCTGGCATTAATTAAATACCCAAAGTAAAAGAATGATCCAAGTATACCCAAATTATAACCTCCTGTCCTAGTGAAGAACTTCTGGGCATCCATCCCTGGTCTCATTTTCCTGTCTTGTCGCTAACCCACAAGCCTTTGTTTAATCATCTTCATTCAATAGGGAGAACCCCTTGTCAAGACGCAATAACCAGGAATGTCTCCTACATCCTCCTGGTCTTGCCCCTGCTTTGCTTCTTGTCTTCATCTCTCTTCATTTGGACCAGGAAAAGCGCACTACTGCTTCTCTACAAATGGTCTTCAGCATCATCTTCTCAGTTGCCATTCTCTTCTCTCTTGGCCAAAACCACATCACGGTGGTGCTCTTCTTGGCCGACAAAAAACAGGGAAAACTGAGCGAAGAGATGGTTGCGAAGAGCTTGACCTATAGCACTTATACCTACAATCATGAAGTGCTTCAAGCTGTTAGTCCTGGCACACCTCAAAACTGTCTCCCGAATACACTGGACCTTTACCAGTTTGCCTACAGTAAGAACAGGAAGCACCGAGGTGCGTTCTCCATAAGCATTACATACACTCTAACACACCTCTGAAAATAGAAACCTGTGCAAGAATGCTGTTTGTTGACTTCAGTTCAGCATTCAATACAGTCGATGCCCCTTAGCATCAACACTACTCTCTGCAATTTGGATACTGGACCTTGTTGACCTTGATCAACACTACTCTCTGCAATTGGATACTGATTTCTGACAGACCACAACATGTCAAGTTGAATTAACTCCACCTTATCCACTATCACACTGAGCACTGGTGTATCCCCCCAAGGCTGTATGCTGAGCCCCTTCCTGTTCTCTTTTTTCACCTATGACTGCAGGCCTGTGCATGGCTCCAACACCATTATCAAGTTCGCAGTCAACACTACGGTGATTGGACTCATCAACAATGACGATGACGCAGAGTACAGGGAAGAGGTGCAGAGCCTAGCCACATGGTGCACTGACAATAATTTACTACTCAACATCAACAACACCAAAGAGTCATTGTGGACTTCTAGAAGAAGGGTGGTCACACATACTCTCCTATATACATCAATGGGAGAACGGAAGAACGTATCTCCAGTTTCAAGTTCCTGGGAATCCACCTCTGTGAGGACCTGTCCTGGCAGACTAACACCACCAGGTTGATCAGGAAAGCTCACCAGTGCCTCTTCTTCCTGAGATTACTGAGGAAGAACCACCTTTCCTCAGCTATCCTGATCAATTTGTACCGTTGTGCAGTCGAGACCATCCTAACAAGCTGTATCTCAGTCTGGTACGGAAATTGCACCATAAAGGCAAAAAAGTCATTACAGAGGGTGGTGAAAACTGCCCAACGCATTATAGGGATCCCACTTCCTGCCATTGTGGACATTCAGAGGAAATGATGTCTGCGTAAAGCTCAAAACATCATTCAGGACCTCTCCCATCCAGCCCATAAACTGTTTACCCTTCTTCCACCTGGGAAGAGGTTCAGGTGCCCGCAGTCCAAGACCAGCAAGCTAAGGAACAGCTTATATCACACAATACTCTCCTTACTGAATTCTTCTACTCATTTACCCCCATACACACACTGATATTCCCCCTGATAATATATAATATATTCTGTACAAATTCTCTGTAAATTTATACTTATATTCAATATGTCTGTAAATATTCTGAACAGTTGTATACAGTCATACATGTGCAGTCACACACACACATTCTCTGTAGGCTCATTTACATTCTTTTTGTTTTTTCTAGATATATATTCTGAATATTCATAGATATTCTGTATATTTATAGTATATATTCTGTATATCTGTACATATATATTCATATTTTACTGCTGTTCTTGCACTTCTGGTTAGATGCTAACTGCATTTAGTTGCTGTATCAATGGGCAATGACAATAAGGTTGAATCTGAATCTGAATCTGTCTTTCCTAATGCATTCCTAAATTTCATTAGCAGGGGATACAATTGAGATTAAGTGAGGTACTAATACCACTCTGTAAAGCCTTAGTAGGACCTCACCTAGAATACTGCATCCAGTTTTACTCACCATACTATAAAAAAAGTGTTGAGGCTCTAGAAAGAGTGCAGAGAAGAGCAACCAGGATGATTAGGGAACCAGAGGTTAAAACATATGATGAACGGTTACAGGAACCGGGCCTGGCTAGTCTAAGGAAGAAAAGGGCCAAGGGAGACATGATAGCAGTCTTCCAATAGTGAGCGGCAGCCAGAGATGAAGGGATGAAAAGCGCCTGTAGGACAGACAAGGAATAATGGATGGAAACTGAACAAGGAGAGATTCAATCGGGAAATAAGGAGAAACTTTCTGACAGTGAGAACAATCAACCAATGGAACAGAAGTTGCCCTCTGAAGTTTTTGGAGCGCCATCACTTGAGACCTTCAAGAAGAGATTGGACTGCCATCTGTCAGAAATGATGTAGGGTTTCTTGATTGACAAGGGGTTGGACTAGATGACCTCCAAGGACCCTTCCAATTCTGATTATCTACCTGTTTCCATGCCAGCTGGAGTCTCCTAATTGCAGTTCTTCAACACAAAGGACTGTTTGTTGGATAACTGGATGGGCCTTAGAAATATCTCCTTCTGACTCAGGACTCATCCTCATGTCCCATCTGTTGCAGCCAGAGATTTGCATCTTGATATTTTTCAGGGACATGTTCTCATGATGTCACCTCAATTTCACTGCAGTTCTAGAAACTATGCAGAAGCCTTTAGTGTTCATTAAGGAGAACATGTGTAGCTCAGAGTCGACATGAGGGCTCCTTGGTGTCTCTGAGGTTGCTTGTTTCCTTGCAGATGTTTCATTACCCAAACTAGGCAACATCATCAGCTATAATTTATGAGGAATTTTTCCTTTATCTCTTAACTGGGAGACTGTTTTGAACTAGGGCCAAGGGAGAGCAGTTTTCCAANCTCCAGAAGAAACTTTTCCAGATCCTACTGTTCAGAAGTTTTCTTCTTAATCACATTTTGTTCTACTTAAATAAATCTAATAAAGTAACAATTTAGCACATCTTTGACTACAAATTTATTCAAAAATGTAATATGTTCATCCCAACCATGGTTAGATGAAGAGTGGAGGAATGCATTTTTTAATACAGTCATGAGGAAGAATTGATTGTTTGTTACCTTATCCTTCTGAGGCCAGACCTGAACACAAAGTGACATCTCACAGCCAGAACAAATGTAAAAACATCTGATAGAATTTGTGTGTGTAAGAGAGACTGAGCAGGAAAAGAAATCAGGAGGAATCTGTGGGAACCAAACACCAGCCTGGTTGTTTGATCCTCTCCCTAAAAATTCCGGAATGATGTGAAATGCCATGTTTGACTGGCTCTCAGCTGAGGAGGGAAATCTTCATTCTTCTTATATGAGTCTTTCTTGATTTCCTGACAGAACCTCCTTTGCAGAAAGAATTCAGCAGAACAGCNTACAACTGTGTTCCTTGTCCGGAGGGGACCTTCTCCACTCAGGAAGGTGGGTGACACCGGAGGAAAGGAAGGCCTGCTGGAAAGGGATTTATCCATAGGATTTTGACAGAAAACTAAAGCATGCATTGAAGCTCAACTCTTATTTTGTTTATTCCAAATGCACCAGAAATCCTCCAATTTCATATACCTTAGCTGTATCGGTATTTGAAAATTATATTAACATTTATTTTCTATGGAATATATGTACAACACATCTTGAAAATGTTCTTTGAACCAGGCATTGTCCAAAAATGATATTTCTTAAAATGTTAAAAAAACCCAGAATATTAAGGAAATGTTGCTCTTTGACTTTCTCAGATACAAAAAAATTCACAAAGTGTCTGGATGATCAATATCCAAATGAGGACAGAATCCAATATATCTCCAAAGTTATAATGTTCCTGTCTTATGAAGAACATCTGGGCAGCATCCTGGTCTCCTTTGCCCTGCTCTTCTTCCTAACCACAGGCCTTTTTTAAATCCTCTTCATTAAGTACCGAGAAACACTCATTGTCAAAGCCACATCCTACATCCTCCTGGTCTCCCTCCTGCTTTGCTTTTTGTCTTCTTCTCTCTTAATTGGTCAACTAAGTAAAGTCACCTGCCTTCTCTGACAAATGGCCTTCAGCATCATCTTCAGTTGCCATTTCTTCCCTCTCATGCCCAAAACCATCCCTCGCGTGGATCGTCGCGCCTCACTGGCACAGAACCAGCGAAACCGAGTGAAGAGATGGTTGGGGAAAGTAGCTTGGCCATCTCCATCCCCATACTCTCCTCTTCATCCTGTCCAATATTAATATGACTGCCTCCATTGGCTGCGGGAGTTTCTTCCCCACCTTCCACTGACTCTGATCTCACTCCAGCCTGAGACATCAATTCCCTGCAATGCAACATCTCTACTCGC
>BHFT01019676.1:0-10899 GCA_004320025.1 Laticauda laticaudata
GCTGGTGTCCTTCTACCGCTGCACCAGAGAGAGCATTTTAACTTTCTGCACCTCTGCATGGTTTGCCAATTGCACCATATAGGAAAGCACTCTGGAGGATGAAGGTCATTGCCCAGAAGATGGTGGGTTGCCCTCTCCCCTCTTTGGAAGAGCTTCAGAGCTCCTGCTGCCTCCAGAAAGTTCAAAACATCCTCAAAGATCCATCTCATCCTGGGAACCCCTTTTTTGAACTATTACCCTCTGACAGATGGTGCAGAATAATAAAAACAAATAGGACAAATAGGCTGCAAAACAGCTTCTATCCCAGGGCAGCAGCTGTCTTGAATTCTGCTGTTTAGTGCAATTTTTGTGTGGTGTGTGTGGGGGGGAGGGTTGGTTCAATGTGTGGAGGGTGAAGGATGTGTGTTTGTGTTTCTTTTCATGGTTATGATGTGCATTGAATATTTCGTTGAACAAGGTACAATGACATTAAACTCAACCACTTTCCCTTTTTCCCTCCTCCGCAGAGGAGAAAGGGTGGCCTGAAGGGGCCTTTCCTGCCCACCAGTAGACCCTCCTGATCATGGGAAGCTCCCCCCTCCCTGAGCCGGGGGGCCCGTCCTGGTTCCTGCCCTTCTATGAGGGGGGACTTTGCTCCTAGGAGCCCCCCACTTGGCTCCTCTCTTAGGGGACAATGGCAGCCCAAGAGGAGAGACCAGGGTCCTTGTCCAGGCGCTGGGGGGTCTCAGTGCCTTGGGTGGCAGGCAAAACCTCCAACCAAACTGGGCAGGAGCAAATGGGGTGTGTGAGGGTTTTCCTTTGTCTGGTTCTGGGACTGAATCCCCTCGGAGGATGGATGGGGGGCACCGGCCCAGACCCCCCCAAACCCAGGGCCTGATCTTGGGGACCTTCCAGACCTATAACTCCTGCCAGAGGAGCAGGGGAAGCCATGGTCGGGGTGGCCTCCTCCTTTCCTGGGCCACGTGGCCCCCATGCCCTGCTCACCTCTGGGTTAGACTCCCACAGCAGTCTCTCCATGGGGCAGCCCTTGGAGAGCATCCAGGGACTCCGGCTGAGGCAGCTGCTAGGACAGCCGAGTCTTTGCTCAGGTGGCAGGTGGGACTCTACTCACGACGCTTCATTTAGTGACCGCTCAAAGTCACAACAGCCCTGAAAAAGGGACTTTTGGCCATTCCTCATGCTTACAGCAGCATCCCCATGATCAGGTGACTGGGCAGCTGCCTCCTATTTATGACTTCAAAGTGTCCCAGACTCAAGGGGGGCCTTTGGAGACCTTCTGGCAAGCAATGACAGTGAGGAAGCTAGATTCACTTAAGAACTGCTGGAAGAAAGGTCGTAAAAATGGGGCAAAACTCACTTAATGACATTAGCCAGACATTCGGGACTCCATTGTGGTCGTACATCGAGGACCCTCTAGAGGCTCATTCGGAGGCCTCCTTCCCAATCGAGACAGCCACATTGTACCCAGAGACCCCTAATGGTGCCCAAAGGCCCAGACTGCAACTGTGACAGGAGGGAGGAAGGGAGGCAGGTGGGGCCTCCTGGGACTTTTTAATAGCTAAATTAAGTCCATTTATATTAATTGTAATCATTTTTTTCTCTTCCATTTTTATACTTTATAGGAGGGATTTATGGGTCTAGTAGATCTTGGTTCTCGTTGTTCTCTAGGTTCACCACCTACCGCACCTTCTTTTTCAGTTGCAACCAGAGATTCCTCTTGAAATTCAAGTAGTGACTCTTTTCTTATGTCGTCCTTTATCCCTTCGAAATATTATGTGTGGAAAAGCTCTGCTTTTTCAACTGAATCAATTGTGTGCCTTTCCTCCTGCCATATAAACATGAGGCCTTCTGGTATCAGCCATCTGTAGTTAACGCCTTTCTTGAGTAACATTTTAATCAGACCATTTTTTCATTTTTTTCCTGAATGTGCCCCGAGTCTTATATTTGTCTAATAGTTTCTTGGGATACTCAGGACATGTTCCCGCCCTGCCGTTGTAAAGCCGGGTCGCCCGATGCTGTCAAAGCACTGTCTTATGCCCATGTTAGGCGAAGAATTTTTCAAACATCAGGTTGCAGTAAACTGTTGAGGCCTTTACTCTGAGACGAACAAGTCCCTGGGTAACCCATGTTTGTGGTGAATAGTTTCCGTCAGTTGTTAATAACTGCTTTTGTGGGTGGCTCGAGTGTCATGACGCTTACCTTCTAGGCCTAATTGGAGTAAGCATCTACGACGATTAAAAAGTATATTCCTTTTTGTTGGATCCTGCTGAAATCTATGTGGATTCATGACCAGGGCTCCTCAGTGCGATTTTCCCACGCTCTCAGTATAGGTGCTTGAAGGGCGGTCGGGCAGTCGGGGATTTTTGCATTTCCCGCAGTTTCAACCCATTATCCCAAATATTCCTTGTCCATTTCCTGGCCACACAATACCATATAGCTCCCCTGCCAGGGATTTCATTCGGTAACAATGCCTAGGTGGCCTTTCATGCAACATGCCTCAATACTTGCTTTTGTAACGGTTTGTGGTATTAACCACCCGTCCCCCCATAAATATGCAACCTTTTAATAATGGACAGTTCAGTTTGCCCTATTCTTGAAAGATTTAAAATTAACCGTCTGTCTCCATTTTCTGGCCACCCTTTCTTACCCAGTTTTAAGGACTTGGTGAAAAGGTTTTGTCTCTTCCGTGAATCTCGGAATGTCCACTGTGGTTATGGTAGGGTACTGACAATGTCTCAACTCGTAGGCTGGCTGTGGTTGAACCGGATTTCAGTTCCTAGCTTCTAGTAGGGAGTTACGCTCAACTGCGAGTGCGGCGTGGAGAAATGGTCTTTGCCCAGTTCATGAATCATTTTATAGCTGTAGGCTGCCAGGAACTCGGGACCACTCTGCTGTCATTCTAGGGATTAGTATATTTGGGGTGGCTCTCGTTCCTGGGCTAGTATTCCCAATAGCGACGGTTTGTGGTCTGCTCACACAAGGGCTAAAACGCCCTACCGTGAAAGGTATTCGTGGTAACCACTTTGACACCGGTACTATTGCTGCTAATGCCTCTCTGTCCACATTGACTGGTAGTTTACGTTCAGTTTCTTGATAGTGTTTTGGAGCTAGAAACGTGATCCGGTGCTTCTGCTCCCATCAGGCAGGATGTGGCTAAGTACAGCTCTTGACGCCCAACGCGTGATTGCATCGCAGTGACTGTTAAATGGCTAGATGTCTCCGCTGTCCTATTGCATGAATACCCGAGCTCAGAAGTGATTAGGGCTTACCTCCGTCGGAACGGGTGTATCTTATTACCGTTCGGTCCCCAACGTCGGCAGAGTGGCTAGCCTTTGTCCAAAAAGCCTATGTAGTTGGCTTCTGCCATCGTGCCCTTTCCTATGCAGAATAAACGTTATAAATAATTTACAAGTCCAAGATATGCTTGCAACTCTAACCTGTGTTTTTCTTTCGGTCTCTTATACGGCCCACTTCTTTTGAGTATTCTACTAATTTTTTCTCTCGTGGGTGGCACCTGCCCTGCTTTGTCAATTTTGATACTCCCAGGCAATCGATCTTCGTGAGGTGCGCTTAATTGGCCACTTTTACTACTTTTTACCTTGAGTACCCCGCGCTTCTGGAACCTTTTGTAAGACCACTCTGGTATGTGACTTTAGTTGGCTCTCATCGCGTACCGACACGACATGTCCATCAAAGTTTTGGAGACTATCCTATTTTATCCCCTGTAATAACCGCTCCATTCTTAGGCTTTGGAAGCGCCCTGGGCTTATGCTCACCTGCCAAATTGCTAGTCTTCTTGCATTTGAAGCTCCTAACTTATGAGGTCAACGACTCGTTTGCACCTCTGGCTGTTTTTGGCGGTTGGAGCTGGTAATTGTTGGTCATCCTTGGGCCAAAGATCGAGCTTTGCAAAGACCTTGCCTCTCCCTAATGCAAGTGTAGTAGTATTGCTACTTCCGGAACAGATAATCACGCTTTGTATGTTAGCGTTGCCATCTTTAGGGTAGCCTTAGTCCCCACAGATTCTCACGTACCATCCGGCTTCTCTGGGCACAATTGGAGGGCGCTGCTCCCATTGGTGGCGTAAGTTGGGACTTCCAAAATCCCTTGTGCCTAATTAGTTTCGTTAAGCTCCTCATAATCTTTGCGTTTTAATGTGAAGGGGACTCGCTCGCCTTCAGCCTAATGTGGAGCTATTGTTGGATCTAAAATTAAATGAAATAGGGCGACCCTCAACTTGCCTAAATTTTCCATCAAAAGACATCCTGAACTCCCTCATCAGTTCTCCTCCCAGTCTGTGTCGGCGATTGCCAATCCAATTCCTAGAGTTCCATACACAGCTCAAGCCCCAATAGCTTGGTTCGCGTATTCAGGCTCTGAATGATGGTTTGAGAAGGCAAGATTTTCTTGGTTCATTGTAAAGTTATTTGGAAATTCCAACGTCCTGACTGACCAGTATTCTGTTCCCTTGGTAGTCCTTTAGGATTAGCGGATTGTCGTTCTATTCAGCTTGCCAATTGTGTGGTAACTAGTTTGGTTCTAATGTATTCCCATGACACCATGAAATAGGATATGATCCAGAATCTACCTCAATTTTACATTCTCGGCCCTTCGCATCCGGGACTTGCCACTATCCTTTTCGGGTCCATTTGTTGCGTTAGAGCTGCCCCATGAGGAATGGGTTTGGCTGTGTTTTCTTTTTCTCATATTCTCATTTAGCCCCACTTGCCTTTGCTTTTCGTGACTCTCACGGCCTTCCACGTTTGGTCTACTTAGTTTCTTGGTGGTGTGTCTTCTCTAGTTGTGGGCTTGTAGGCACTTGCGGTCTTTGGCATACGCTTGCGATGTCACCCCATCTCTCGCAGAACCAGCACCACAAGCGTTCTAAGTAACCAGCACTCCAGAACGGGTGGTCTCCTCCACGATCCGGTCGCACTGAAACCCCGACTTACAACCTTTCTTCACCCCATCATATCTCGTTCAGCCTGGAGTCTGTGCGATTTCTCTCGATTAGTTCGTCATTGATTCGGATGATCACTCTCGGAGTAACGTGTGGGTGGTGGTTATGTGTGCTCTCTGCCTCTGTTTTCCTAAGCCCATGGCTCGTTTTGCGTTGGATTTGGACTGAATCATCATTTCATCTGCTGCATTTTGGCTTGCTATTTTTTTAGTTGCTCTCTGCCGCTATGGCTTCAGCAATAGCCTCGTAAACCATAATATTGCTGGGTTAGTCAGCCGGCTTTGTAGATGAGGTCTACTTAATCCCGACGGCACCACGGCAATCCCCTCATGCATTTCAATCCATGTTAAGGGATTCCATTGCCGCCTCAATGTCCCGAAAGTCTGCCTGCAAAGTCGGCGAATGCTCTCCACCTTCTCTCTGGTCCCGTTTGTAAAATTCGTGTCTCCGTAATAAGGCTGGAGACGTCAGTGCTAGTGAGCCTGCCATCAGCTTTTCTAGGTCCTACCACGGCCATCTGTTTTACATCTTCTGCTTTTTGCCAGTCCTTGGCCATCTTGCAACACGTGGCGCCCAGCAGTGGTCAGGAACACAAGCTCTTTTCCGATTGTCTGAGATCTCTCTGCAAAATCACTTTGCTTTCCAGAAACCATGAGGAATCTATCGATGTAAGGATCCCAGTCCTTCTGTTTGATGGGTTGAATGTGCGGGTTGGGAGAGTTGGTTCCATGCATATTCGTCTGCCTCAGTTCTCAATGCCACATGCTACGGACTCTGGCTCTCCTCTCTCAAAATCCCACCTTCCGTTCGGTGACGCGTGTTGTTCTCGCGAAGAAGTAGTGAAGACTGGAACCAGGTGTACTTGCAGCTCTTTGTATTTAGTTGCAGATTGTCTGAACAGGAGCCGCGCAGCTCTTTTTATATGGACAGGCTGCTGGCGGCTAATGCAGATGACAGCTACTTGCTTTTTCCCACCCTGAGTTGGGCCAATCATTAGGTTAGCTATTTATTGGCCAGATCAGCGTCGGAGACAGGAGCAATGAGCTTTCTAGGTATTGCTTGACCAATAGGAATAGACTATTTGAAGCTTTGTCAACATGGAACATTTGTTCATCCCCAACCACCCACTTTCACCTTAGTATCAGACGCAAAAACACACACAAACCTGTGACTTTGTAGTGCCCTACCAAATGTTGACATCTGAAGGAAGAATGTCCCTTTCAGCCTGCAACCAATCACACAAGGTTCTCCTTCCTCCCACAGCCGTAGTTTGGGGGACATTGCTTCTCCAGTGAGAGCATGTCCAGCAAGGCATTCTGAAGTGTGAGAAGGTGCTTCTATATAGTTTCATGGACGTTGTAGTCCCTCAGGGTGAAGATTTGGTGCAGGAACTGGGAATTCTTGTTGGCCTGTCTTGATAGTGCAAAACATTAATTGTAGATAGTTTCAAACAGTCAAGAAATTATTCCTTCCCCCCTCACCCCCCGGATATTGTAACAAATAACATGTTCCATTGTTATAGGAACAGCAATTAAGAAATACTTTAAATATAGAAATCCTGCACAAACCTTCGGCTAAGCCTGTACAGCCAGCATTGATCTCAACATCAATGGATCTAGCGGATATACTTAAACACCAAGAAAAATAGCGGCAAGATCCAGATGGATCTTTACTGGACTAAAGAACACTGGGCCATATTCAACAAATGAAATCACATGGAGAAGAAATGTAAAGTCCCTACCGCCTTAGGCACGAAAAATCCACAAAAAGAACACATATAGGACTAGCGGTGAAACCAGCTCCAACAGCAGAAACTAGTGAGAGGGATCCCTGGATCTTAGGTGGACAACCAGTTAAAAGATGAGCCAGCAAAGTGTGCAAGAGCAGCCAAAAAAACTGATGCAATCTTAAATGTTATATCAAACAGAGGGATAAAATTCAAGATCAAGGAGGTACTAATACCGACATTATAAAGCTTTTAGTAAGACCACACCTAGAGTATTGCCATCCATTTTGTCACAAGATTTCAAAAAAGATGTTGAGACTCTACCAAAGATGTACAAGAGAAGAAGCAACCAGGATGATAGGGGACTGAGACTAAAAGCCATGAAATGAAACGTTGTTTGGCGTAGTCCTAGTAAGAAGAAGGACCAGGGGAACATGACAGAGCGTCTGTCCAATTTGAGGGCTGCGGCCTGCAGAGAGAAAGGGGTTCAAGCAATTTTTCTAAGAGCACCTGTAGGCCAGACACAGGCAATAATGGATGGAAAAAACTTGATCAAGAGAGATCTAAACCTGGGAAATAGGGAGTTATTTCCAAGAAGCAATGGAGTTTGCTGTCATTTCTAAGTTATGCCATTTAAACTCTCGTGTCTTTAAAAGTTTTTTATTATCTTTACACATCTCTTCAGCTGAGCAACGGTGATTCCTTGGATTACATGTATACATCAGTCATTACTTACATTTTCAAAACTTTATTTAATAACACACCAAATTATACCACTCCACTCTAATCTTCAATTAAATTTCATTTCATAATTTCAAATTCAGTTAATTCAATATCAAATCAATTTCCTCACATATGTTCCTTCTTCGTCTTACCACCTATTTTATTTTACCGTTATGGCATTATTATCTTCATAACTCAAAGACCAAATGTAAATACAAAAAAGCAGATTAAAGTAAATTAATATATTTAGGATCCACATGATATATTCCTCAATGTACAAATATCTGTTATATTTATATCCAACACGATTCATATAAGCATTTCATATTCTTTTATTCCAGTCAAATTTTTATTCATGTAATTTAAATCAAATTTCATTTCCCTCTTTTAATACAAAGTATTCTATTATAATATTCCAATATGATCCATATTTTTTTATTTCTCACGTTACTTTATTTAGTCAATTATATTTTTCTTATTTAATTTAGGATATATATATAAAAGATGGATGGAATAAATAAATAAAACCTCTTAACATCTCTTAGTTCATTTTCCTTTTCTCATATATCATATATAATACTCTTAGCCATTATTCTCAATTCATTTTGAATTTCAAATCTCCCATTTTAAGTTCTTAATTAAAAAAATACCCAAATACTTTCCCATGTGGCATCCCCCTTTTATATTCTATCTAACCCTTCTCTCTAAATCTATCGGCCTTGTCACTTCTCTTGGTGTTTAGCTAGTTTTCACTTTCTAGGTTTCCCAATCTTTCCTTTTTTATTTCCATCTGCCAGCTCACCCATGTTCTCCCCCACCCTTTTCCTGTTCTCTTTTGTGAATTTCTTCTTGTAGAATTCTTTTTTCTTTTGTTTAATCCTGGGAGCTTTTTCTGTTGTACTTATTAACTCTGTCATTCAATGTCATAGTTTTAGTTCCTTTCATGTCTTTTGGCAATATCTTCTTGTTCTCCATGTTCATCTGAATCACTTCCTCTTCCTTTAACTCCTCCTCTCTGAGATTCTTCGTTCTTCTATTGACTGCAGTGCCATTATTTTTTTCCAGTATGTCCAATAATCCTTCTTTCTTTTCAGAATTCTACTTTATAGTTGCAATCCGACTCAAATCTTTGCTTATTTCTTCCATTTTGCTTAATCAGTTGAGTTATTAAAATTCAAAGTCTTTTGTTGTGATCCTTGCCAAAGGTCTCCTTTTGTCTCCATGACCTTATTAATTCTTTCTGTCTCTTTATCACAATTCAACATCCAACAGTCCCAGATATTGCATTCGTTTATCCTATTCCTACAATTTCTTCCCCCCCTTTTTTCGAGTTTTCATTTCTTGCTTTCTTTTTATTTTTATTCATAGCATTATAAGACCAGTGATTTTCCATTAAAATTCATGAAGGGAAAACATCTTTAACCATTTTGGGGCCACTCTATATTACTTTCCACTTTTAAAAGTCTTTTTTCGGAGAGGGTGGAGCTGGTGTCGCGCAATACCAACAGGCGATCCTGATGCTCCAAGAATTCGCCGACAATATTTTGGCTGCTGGATGGTCCACATCCACAAGGACCTAAACCTCCCGTAGAATAGTTATTTGAAAAAGATTCATCTGTCGATCCCAGGACATCCCAAAGTCCCTGGTCGATCCAGGAGAAGTTCCTTATACCGGCACAGAGAAGAACCATCAAGCTGCTGAAGCTTGGACAGCTCAACGAATGGAGAAAGTGGAGAAAGTGTTGTCGGTCTGGTGAGACAATTTGATATACTACTATTTTTGTTTTTTAAGAACACCCTAAAGATTTTAAAACTACAACGAGGAAAGTGAAACATAGAAGTCGATTAAGTGACGACGATGTATTAAACTTAGTGATATTTTTTCTCCCTCTCTGTTTAGGTTGGAAATTTTATGTAATAGACTTCCATTTTTTAAACTGGCTGGTTTCCTTCCTATTTTTAAAAAAGACGCTCTTTTGTTTGAGATATCTTTTTACTTAATTCCTCAACAGTTTAAATACTTTTTGTTAGGCCTTTTATTTTTTCTTTTTTTACTTTTTGGGTGCTGGATGGAGGGGGAGACGATAAATGTAGAGGGGAAAATAAGTAACACTGCACCCAGAGGCTTGGATGCACTGTTCTCAATTGACTGTTATAAACTGACTCGCCTTATAGAGTCACAGGAGCTCTAGACGAGTACTTGTTATGTGAAGATAGCTGACATGACATGGACATTGTTTTACACAGATCGTGCTTCTTTTGAACTATTAATGGTGGAGTCTGAAGAGACTTCAAGTAAAGAAAGAAAGATTAGTGCGTGATCTTGAAGTATGAGAACTAATTCGTGTTGAACACTATGATGAAAGAGCTTTGGACTCAATATAAGGCGGCACGGTTTCTGGTTTAGCTGCCTTTTTTTCCCTGATCTTGTCTCCCCCCCTATCATCAGATATTTTTAGACTTGGAAACTGTGGCCTACTGCAAGTGATAAAGTAAATTTCTCTCTCTTTTTCATAAATCTTTTCTTTCTCTATTTTAACTCGAGAAGAATTTTTCCTTTTAATCTTTTTTTTAATGTTCCTCTGCATTTTCTGGTTCTACTTTTCAGTTCTCTTTTTAAATAGTGAACTGATTGGATTAAGGTTACAAGAGCCTGAAGAATTTTTCCTTGTTTTTTGTCTTTGCTGCCTGTTTTTTTCGTTGTTATTGTGTGTTTATTTTTTGTGAAGATGAGCAGAAAGACAACAACTACTGCTTGTTCTGATACCGAATCTCCACCATCTGATGGACAACAACTGCAATACAGAGAAGTTACAACAGAAAAAATAAGGAAGTGACATTACAGATCTTAATTCAAGGGACATCAAAACGATACAAGAACAAGTAACATTGAAAAGAGAATTGCAGAAAATATTGAACCAAAGAGAACTGAAAAGGATAGCACTGAAAAGAGTTGAGAATAATCCACCAGATGATGATGAAACTATGACGGATAGAGTCCCAGCAAAATGTGAACAACAGGAAATCAAGAGACGAATAGGGAAATTGGAGATATTGATAATTGATCTGAATGTGGCTTGAAAAGGGATAACGAGCTCAATTGCGAATGGGAAATGGACAGGTCAGAGTTTTATTCTTAGATTCCAGAATGTACGACAAGAAGAAAAGGGCTAGACCTTACAGAAGATAATGAACAGAAAATTCTTTTGCGAAAAGTATTGGAGATACACAAGAGAAGATGACTGGATGGATATAGGATGGTGTTTGCGTGTCCTTTTACAATAATATCCCTGACAATGAGAAACAAGTACTAAATCCATGAAAGATTCACTCAAGAAAACTATTAAAAACAAATGACGAGAAAAGCTACTACACAGTGCAAGAGAAAAAACACATGAAACTATAAGATAACAGAAAGTTGTGGTCTGAAACAGGTTACCAAGACAGAGTGAGAGAAACTCAGCAAGAACATATCAACTTTTTGCATTAT
>BHFT01019677.1:0-63208 GCA_004320025.1 Laticauda laticaudata
TACTGTTTCAGTTTCCAAGCAGCCCTCAACTCTCTCACACACTGACAGGACACTAGCCAGATGAATACTGATGGATGGATGCTGGTAGGCAGAAACAGAATTCCCCCTCCCCCCCATTTTCCTCCCAAAAAAACTAAGCCCGTTCACAGATATCGAGCTAGTCATAAATAAAAGGAAAGAGGTGAATTGCTTTACTTTGCTAAAGCACTCCACTCCTCCTCTGGTTCAAACAACCTGGCAAAATAATTGCAAGGTAGATAAAGTTTGAAGCTTTGCTTCCATCCAGCCCTCGTTTTAACTAACCAACCGTGGTGGGTTGTTGTTTTTTTTAATGGCATCGCTGCCAGTTGATCTCTCTGATTGCCTTTATTGTATGTATGTTTTACCAGGTCATTAATTTGATTTCCGAAACCATTTTGTGGCCTTTCAAGAACGGGGAAAAGAAATAGAAAATGGGTAACTAGGCTATTCTGGCAAAGAGCTTAATGTAGACATCTCTCCATTCCCCTGCTGCAAGGACCTATTTTCCCTTTCACGTAAAAATAAAGGAAAAGAACACTTAAATGAATCTGACAATGGGCCGAAGGCAGGCACGAAGCTGGAAGGCTGTTGGGTAAGGCATTTCCTGCAGCGTTCTCTGTAAGGCATCAAACTGGTAGGACAGGAACCAGCAGTTCTCAAGTACGGACACCTGTTACGTTAACATGAATCAGGTTCCTCCCCAAAACAGAGGCAGAAAGAACAGGCAGTAACTCTTGACTCATAAAGGTGGGAGGACTAGGCCTACAATTTAAGAGATTTGCAGAATAACAGAGTCGGAAAGGACCTGGTAAATATGTTATGGATGGATGGATAGATAGATAGGTAGACAGACAGACAGATAGACAGATAATAGATGGATAGAGGGGAGGCAGGGAGAGAGAGAGAGGGAAAGGGAGGGATGGGGAGGGAGAGGGAGAGAGAAAGAGAGAGAGAGAGAAAGAGGGAGAGAGAGAAAGAGAGAGAGGGAGAGAGAGAAAGAGGGAGAGAAAGAGAGAGAAAGGGAGAGAGAGAGAAAGAGAAAGAGGGAGAGAGAGAGAGAGAGAGAGAAAGGGAGAGAGAGAGAGAAAGAGGGAGAGAGAGAGAGAAAGAGGGAGAGAGAGAGAGAGAAAAAGAGAGAGAGGTGCGGTGGCCTAGAGGTGAAACTCTCGCTTCACAATCAGGAAACTGTGAGTTCAATTCTAGGTCGAGGCAGATATTTCTCTCTCTGGGCATGATGAAAATATATCTGCTGACTATAACTCCGCATTGGTGACAGGAAGGGCATCCAGCCAGGAAACACTCCATTCAGTTGCCCAGACTCCACTCCACAAGGGATTATGGGGTGATTAAAAGGAGATGATGATGATGATACACACACACACACACACACACACACAACACATGCATACATACATGTGCGCGCACACACGCACACACACACACAGTCGTTGACTTACAACAATTTACTTAATGAAGTGAAAACACCACTGAGAAAAGTGACATGACCATTTTTTCATACTTATGACCATCGCAGCATCCCCCTAGGTATAAACCCCCCATGATTTACATTCAGATGCTTGACAAGCTTTGACTCACATTTATGACAGTTGCAGTGTCCTGGAGTTATATGATCCCCTTTTGTGACCTTCTGACAGGCAAAGTCAACAACTTTAATAACTGTGTTAATAATTAAACAAATCTGTACCTGTATTTATACCTATATCTACCTATCTATTTATCTCTATCTATTCTATCTATCTATCTATCTATCTATCTATCTATCTATCTATCTATCTATCTATCTATCCATCTATCTATCTATCATNCTATCTATCTATCTATCTATCTATCTATCTATCATCTATCTATCTATGTTGTCCTCAATTACATATATATAAAATTTATAAATATAAACATGTGAAAATTATAAAGACTTATAAATTGGTCTTGCTTTTTAATACACTGCAAGGGGCAAATCTGTGTGTACGTACCTTCATTATTGCTCAGTCCTTGCTTAATGTGGCCTAGGAGCCTTCTGTCCAGGAAGCCAAAACTTGAATAAAGTGTTAAGTGTCTGGAGAGGCCAGATTTACAGCCAAACTTGAGCTGAAACTGGATGCTGCCTCTTTTCCCAGATTACATACTTGTTGTCTGGGGCCAGCCCTGAGCTTGTGGGACATTCCTAGGAGATATCAAATTAACAGCAACTGTTTGATATTTGGGGGGACGAGATGGAAAAAAGCAGGCTTTGAAAATCTACAGCAGACACAGCATTTTTTTTTATTTTTTTTGTGTGTGAATGGACTCTTTGCTAGGAAAGAGATAAATATACACTTTAGCAGGGATTGGTAGCAGCCGCAACATTTCCCTTTTCAAACAGATTAGGAGGATAAATTCAGACACTTTACCACTAAATGGCTCTGGGAAATTTGTAGCTGTGTAGTCCTAGGTTTATTGGTTTAGAAATGGGGCACTGCAATCTTAAACACATTTTCTTGGGAATCTACTTCATTTTTGGGATTAGTTTCCAGGAGGAAAGTGCCCAGGATTGGGTTGAAAAAATATTAACTGCTGTTTAAGACTTAAAACACTTACATCTTAATCTTTAAGACTTCAGACTGGCAAGGCTTCACACAAAGCACAGAAAAAAGAGGAGGAGAAAAAGGAGAAGGAAGAGGGAAAAAGGAAGGAGAAGAGAAGAAGGAAGGAAAAGGAGAAAGAAGGTAAAGGAGGAAGAAGAGTGGAAGTTGAAGGGTAGGAAAGTGGAGGAGAAGGAGAAGGCAGGAGAAGGAAGGGAGAAAAAAGGAAGGAGAAGAGAGGAAGGAAGAAAAAGAAAAGAAGAAAAAAGAATGACAGAAAAGAAAGAGTGGAAGACTGAAAGGGAGGAGGAGAGCAGAAGGGGAGAAGGAAGGGAAAAACGAAAAGGAGGAGAGGGAGGAAAAAGAGAGTGAAGAATGAAAAGGGAGAAGCAAGTGAAAGTATGAAGGGTAGAAAGAGAAGGAGGAGAGGAGGAAGAGAGGAGAGACGCGAGGAGAAGGAGCAGAGAGGAGAGGAGGAGGAGGAGGAATTTATCTGGGTAAACTTAGGAGGAGGAGGAGGAGGAGGAGGAGGAGGAGGAGATTATTGGGTAAACTTAAGGAACATGGGATGAACTTGTTGAAATGCCCAACTGCACATGTTTATAACAGAACAGTATTGTGTGAATCGAGAAAAAAACAAGGATGTATTTCCTGCAAGTATTACAAATATGTTTCTGTTCTTTAAAAATTCTTCTGCAAAAACAAATGCTCACTGCTAATATTTCAAATGTCAGGTGCATAGAGGGATTGGATCACTTTTTTTTTTTTTTTAACNTGGATCACTTTTTTTTTTTTTTTAACAATATGCACAGCAGTGGTTTGCCTATTTCTGATTTTCCGGTTCAAGGCTCTCAATATGGTGTACCTGGAAAGGATGGGAATTGTAGTTCCAACACATTTGGAAGCCATCAGGTTGAGAGACGCTTGTATTGTGCCACGTTCTTCCAACAATAATGCGAAATTTGCTTCTGGGTATGATTCAAAGGGCTGGCAAAGGCCTTTAAATGGGCTGGAGACCAAAATGTCTAAAAAGGCCTTCATAAATCTATCCTTACTAGAATAACAGCTTGAAATGTTCCCTTCTGATTCCTCATCCTGTCCAAAGCCAACCTAGTATCTTACTTAAAGCAGGACTCTTCAGTAGTTATTTTGTGAAATTAAAATTTGTTTCCCTTAAACTCGTAGATCAGGCGATCTCTTTATGACTTGTGGACTTCAGCTCCCAGAATTCCTCAGCCAGCATGGCTGGAATTAAAAGGGGGGACTGTCCCTGTAACGGTCCTGATTTTAAACATGACCCAGTGAGATTTTTCAGGTACATTACTGTAGGTAGGACTATTAAAACTGAGTGGCAGAAACCAAAAGGACCACTAGATGGGAGCAGAGTTCAGGCTGTCCTTGCCTCTGCCCCTAGTGGTGGTCTGGATTTTTGCAGCTCGAAGTTAGTCCTACTTTATACTGGAGAAATGGCCAGTTAATTTTCAAAGAAAAAGATGCGGAGGTCCTTTTTAGCTTGCAGCTATTTTGATTGACGGTGAAACCTAAAATTACTGTCAATCTTTTGTTCTGTCTGTCTCCAATTTCAGCCCATGTTGTTATTTTCAATGCAAGAATAAAGCGACCACCTAAAGTGCAAAAATCTGGATAACTGAAGGGTCTTTGGTGTTCTCTCAGCTTGGTTTTGTTTTCTTGCAGATGTTTCATTACTCAAACTAGGTGCCACCATCAGACTAACATTGATGATGTTATCTAGTTTGGATAATGAAACATCTGCAAGAAAACAGCCAAACTCAGCAGGCACCAAAGACCCTTCATTTCAACCCTAAACTATAATTATTCTCCTTTATTGGTACCTGGATAACTACTTCATGGTGGTCAAGAAGAGTTTTCCATGATTTTTGCATTCCAGATCTGGTAGCCTCACCATCAGGCTTTCAAGGTAGGCCAAACTAGAACCAGAGCTATGAAAACTAATATTACATTTATTGTAAGGCTCAAGGAACACATCTTAGCAAATCCTGAATATTTCTCCCTCCCTCCCATTACCTCTGTGAGAACTACAGTCGGTCCAATCTGAGATGCTTTCTTGGATTACAGTTCTAGCCTAGAATCATAATTCCCTTATCTGACTCTTGTCTCAGTTGAATTTTTTTCCTCCAGGTCCTAAAGTTATTCTCATTGCCCATTGCACCAAACCATTGAAAATATTTTTTTTAAAAAAATAAAAAGTGCTTCCTTTCTACCATGTTCAGAGATGCCGACCAAATTGAAATGGTGTTGCCTTGTAGACATTTCCGCCTTGAACACACAGAAACACAATATTAGCACAGAGCAGACTGATTCCATTCAAAAGAAAGAACGGGGCAGAATTTCTTAAAATATCCCCAGTGAAACATTACACTTTGGAGAAGCAATTTGGTGTAGTGGTCAAGGTGTCAAGCTGGAGACCAGCCCTCAAAGAATGGCAAATCATTTCCAAAATCTTGCCAATAAAAATGAATGGACCAAGCCAGACAGTTTATAGGAGTCAACATTGAGCAGCACGGTGGCCTAGAACAGGTGTCGCTAACCTTTTGGACCTCAGGGACCACCAAACTCATCATTTTAAATCCCATGGACCAGAGACCCTGGGAAAATCCCCAGAAAAGTCTGCAGGAAAATTCCCCACCCTGTTTTTCTACTGCTTGATCATTCTTTATTTGAGATCGCAGGATATGGTCTCCAGCTCCATTCTTGGGGTGGGAGGCAGAGACTTTTGGCTTCATGCAAGGAAAGCAGCAGAAGCAGCAGAAGTCTTTCCTTCTCTCCCCCAAACTCTGCCAGAATGGCGCAGCCTCTTGGATGTCTTGCAGGGTCCCAAAGACTCATTTCTGGCGGAGCTTGGGGGAGAGAAAGAAAGACTTTTGCTGTTTTCCTTGAGTGCAGCCAAGAGCAGAAGAAAAAAGAAGCGGAAAGAAGCAGCCTGGTGGGCCAGGTGAATGGGCAAATGGGGCAAGTGGGGCAAATGGGGCAAATTCCTCCTTCCACCCTTTCCCCCTTCCCCTCACTACCTTGTGTTGTTCGCAATGCAAGCGACACAAACCTTGTATCCCCACGGGCCATGTGGGCAGTGCAGCCTTGTGTTCCCCTGCAGCCTGGATTAATTGCTTTGAGAGGTGCTTTGGGGGTGAGATTTCTCTGCGGACCACCAAAATTTTCTCGCAGAACACCAGTGGTCCCTGGCCTACTGGTTGGCAGCTACTAGCCTAGAGGTAGAGCTCTCACCTCACAATCAGGAAGCTATGAGTTTGATCCTAGGTAGTGACAGATATATATCTCTCTTTGGGCAAAAAGAGAAAATATCTGCTGTGAATTCCGCATAGGCATCAGGAAGGGCATCTGACCAGCAAATGCTCAGTTCCATTAGGTTGTCCTGACTCCATTCTGATGCAAGGCATTACAGAAAGTGATTTTAAAAGAAAATAAACTGATTTAAAAGTCCACACATACCAGAGGGTGGTATTCAGCAGGTTCTGACCAGTTCTGGAGAACCAGTTGCGGAAATTTTGAGTAGTTCAGAGAACCGGCAAATCCCACCTCTGACTGGTCCCACCCCATCTATTCTCTGCCTCCTGAGTCCCAGCTGATTGGCTGGGTCTTCTTTAGTTGCCCTGCACAGGAGAATGGAGCTGGAAAGTAGGTTAGTGGGGTTAGGAGGGAATGGGGATTTTACAGTATCCTTCCCCTCCCATGCCTACCAAGCCACACCCACCAAACCATGCCCACAGAACTGGTAGTAAAAAAAATTGAATCCCACCACTGACACACATGAAAATTAGTTTGGATTTCTATTCCCATCAGCCCGTTCCAGTATTAAAGGATTGTGGGAACTGTGGTTCCCAAGATTGTCTAGAGATTCTCCCTTCTTGCTTCAGAAGGAGAATTTTGTAGAGTTTTGGAATAGCAGCTGGAGGCGATTAGGAAATGGTTTTGGAGAAAGGTTAATACCCCCCTAGAGAATTCAGCAGTAGCCTCATAGCAGCTTAATGGAGATGGAGCTCTTGTCATAGAATCAGGGTAGTTAACTCTGACCACGCTGATCACCTCTTGAGGCCAAAGGAGGGTCACAGTTGGTCAGCAGCATCAAACTCTTCCTGCTGCCCATACAGACGTGCCTTCAAATTCTTCCCACTGATCCATGGATCTCAACCACACTGCATGCAAATAGCATATCGTCTGCATATTGTCCATTCGTGATCATCCTAATATGTGTTAACTGATTTTCTTGATGAGACAAGCCCACTGAAATCATTACAAGAGATTAATAAGCAGGAAAACATGGTAGTGACAAGCTCTAACGGCAAGCACAGGGATGGGTATGAGGTCATCTCCACAGAGATGATTTTTGATCTTGCCTGTGATGAGCACCGTGTTTGTACGAGAGAATGTAAACCCTTAGTAAGCATAGTTACCTTGGCTTCTGTGGCAAGGGGAGACATTAAGGGGCCATAAGAAGCTGTATTGGCTTGGTATTAATGTTGGCTATTCTTGGAACGTTGGTCTGCTCAAAATGCCATCTGTGGTTATGTTGGGAAATCGATAACAGGAGAGGAGGAGAACATTTAATTCTCCTGTTGTTCCTGAAGTAGGACTCCCAGCAGCCTGGTTGATAGCTTTTAATAAGAAAATAACAGAGTTGGAAGGGATCTTGGAGGTCTTCTAGTCCAACCCCCTACTGAAGCAAGAAATCCCATACCATTTCAAACAAATGGCTGTCCAATCTCTTCTTAAAAGCTTCCAGTGATGGAGCACCTACAACTTCTGGAGTCAGGCAGTTCCATTGATTAATTGTTCTCACTCTCAGGAAATTCCTCCTTAGTTCTAGGTTGCTTCTCTCCTGGGTTAGTTTCTACCCGTTGCTTCTTGTCCTGCCTTCAGGTGCTTTGGAGAAGAGCTTGACCACCCTCTTCTTTGTGGCAGCCCCTCAACGATTGGAACACTGCTATCATGTTGCCCCAATCCTTCTTTTCATTAAACTAGAAATACCCAATTCCTGCAACTGTTATTCAAATGTTTTAGCCTCCAATCCTATAATCATCTTTGTTGTGCTTCTCTGCCCTCTCAACATCTTTTTTATGTCGTGGCAACCAATGCTGGATGAAATATTCCAGTATTCTGGTATTTGAGGGACTGCCACAAAGAAGAGGGGGTTCAATTTATTTTCCAAAGCACTTGAAGGCAGGACAAGAAACAATGGATGGAAACTAATCAAGGAGAGAAGCAACCTGGAATTGAGGAGAAACTTGCTAACAGTTAGAGCAATTAACCAGTGGAACAGGTTGCCTTCATAAATTGTGGGTGCTCCAACACTGGAAGTTTTTAAGAAGAGATTGGACAGTCACTTGTCTGAAATGGGGGTTGGACTAGAAGACCTCCAAGGTCCCTTCCAGCTTCTCTTCTCTTCTCTTCTGTACTGTACAGTACTGTACTGTATAAATTCCAAGTATTACCAAGGTATTATAAAATGGGTTTAATTCTGCAACATGTGGAGATCACCTGTTCCCTCCCTTCCTACACCAGGAATATCTTTCTCACCTCCACACTGACATAATATACCATAATATAGCTGTTCTCCAATACAGGTAGTCCTTGATTTGCAGCCATTCATTGAAGTTACAACCATATGTAAAAACCTTTCAATTATTTTTCACGCTTTCAACCATTCTGGTTGTTTCCATGGTCATGATAATCAAAATTCAGAAGCTTGGCAACTGATTCATATTTATGAAGGTTGCAGTATCCCCAGGAGGTCACGTAATCAACTTTTGCGACTTTCTGACAAGCAAAGTCATGAGAAAGCCAAATTCACTAAGCCAAATGTTACTTACTTAACAACTGTGGCAAGAAAGCTCGATCAATGGGGGCAAAACTCACTTCACAGCTTTCTCGCTTAGCAACAGAAATTTTGGGCTCAATTGTGATTGTAAAGCGAGGACTACCGTGCCTGTATGGTAATAGTCTCCCGTAGACTTCCTTGGCATCCTTCAGTCTCAAAAGACTATGGTATCGTGCTCTGAAAAGAGGTCCTGAAACAGCATCTCGTGTGACTAAAAAGGCCAATTCGAGAGTGGCAGTCCCTTCCACATTGAGGACAGATACAATTTGTCCCCTGTCCAGTCCCCGGATTTTACTGGTTCCGGGACTGCCTCTTTGCCTCAGCCTGCCGAACGAGGGTCTCTTCTTCGATTGGAGAAGTCCATGCTGCATCTTTAGCCTCCGAGCTGAACAATCAGAGGTCAAGGTTTCCCAGCTGTTGATGTCCATTCCCAAGGCCTTTAGATCCCTCTTGCAGGTATCCTTATATCGCAGCTGTGGTCTCCCTCTCTTGGGCGCTTTCCCTGCACTACTTCTCCGTACAGGAGGTCTTTCAGAATCTGACCATCACCCATCCTCATGACATGCCCAAGCCAGCGTAGTCATTGCTGTTTCAATAGTGCATACATGCTAGGAATTCCGGCACGTTCCAAGACTGCGCTATTTGGAACTTTGTCATGCCAGGTGATGACTTGAATGCATGATATTTATCCATGCTTCCTTGGCATGAAGGAACCAGCCTCCTTCTGTTCTATGTCATTCCCTGTGTCCTGCTCTGCTCTTCTTCCCTCCGTTACATTTTCTTTTCTTGAAAACTCTGCACACCTATCCAAGATAGAAAGAAAGAAAGAAAGAAAGAAAGAAAGAAAGAAAGAAAGAAAGAAAGAAAGAAAGAAAGAAAGAAAGAAAATCTCAAGACATCTGAGCTATATTTTATCTTGGAAGATTTGTGTTTTTTCCAAAGTTCTCTTCCTCCAACGATACATTTTAAATGCATTTGGCATGTAGTTTTGAGCTGGCAATTATGTCAGAACATTCAGGAAGTGTGAAGGTTGTGGATAATTAAATTCTGATCTGCCAGTGCAGGATCTGTCAATCCGAATGGAATTCTTCCAGCCAAAATATGTTTAGCTCTCTCTCTTTTGATTCTCCAACCTGACAGTCTTGGCCATTCAGATTCTAGAACTTTGTGTGAAGACTCCCAGTTTTGGGGGAAAGTGGTTCTAAGGAGCTTATTCCTCTTCATTGGGATCCATCCAGGCTTCCTATATGATATACCTATATTCATGGTATTCTAGCAAACCGGCATAATTCAGTCAGAATTATGCCGGTTTGCTAGAATACCATGAATCATTAAAAGAGCATTCTACCTTGAGCAGTGGGGGCTGGACTGGAAGACCTCCAAGGTCCTGTCCAACTCTTGTTATTCTAATACTAATATCTCCTTTACAGATCCCCTTCATTGACAGCTATGCTGTTAATGGAAACATCATGCCAAAAAAAGAATATTTTTATCTTCTTGTTCAACCACAAATGCATTTTCCTCTTCTCATAATTTTCCGCCTCCTGTATATTTTGCCTTGTTTTTATTATATTGCTTTGTGATGGTAGGTCCTAGTCCAATGAAGCAAAGTTCACTTGCTCACGCAAAAGCAAGGATTTGGGGGTGCTCCTAAGCCTTGTCACCAGTGTTCTGTGAATCGTCAAATGTTAACCTCTTTCATAGGTTAAGGGCTAAAATGTAAAACAAGACTTGGTTCAAGCCCACTATACCTATGGAGTTCTGTGATAAGATAAATCCATTTCTGCTTCTAGGTTGAAAAATGTGACAATCTTCATAGAGTCTAACTTTTTGCTATTTGTATATTAACCCTTGGAGTCCCAGTTTGGTATAATAGTTAAAAACATCCAGCTACAAGGCAGGAGACAGGAAGTTGTAGTCCTGCGTTAGGTTCAAAGCCAGCTGGGTGCCCTTGGATCGGTCCTTCTTTCTCAACCCTCAGAAACCATTTCTAAAAACCAAGCCAAGAAATCTACACTGAATTGTCCAGGCAGTTGTCAGGTGTCAAAACTGACTCAAATCCACCATAAATATTACGTATATTAGCCATTAGAACTGGTGGATTATAACAGGTTTGCTGTGCCAATAGTAAAGGCTCTGATGGAGTTCAGTACAGTTAAGGCGGTACCGAATTCCTAACTCTCTGAGAAATATCTTGCTTTAACCAATAGCCTCAAACCCTTTGGAAGGGGTGCTCTTGTAAATAGTTCACTTGTTTTATTATTCTTGCTCATCCTTTCCCATCTCCTCCCATGGCTGTTCCTCATTTTGTCAAAATCCACATGGCACACTCTGCAAACCAGAAACTAACTCATCTCTGGGGCTTAAACATCTTTGGGGCTTACATGGTTCCACGGGACCGTTTTATGGATTGATTGACAATGCTGTACGAATAAATAACTTATACAAGTTGGTAACGAAAGGCAACAAAAGTAGAACTAGGATGTTTTTTTTAAAATAAGGAAGCGAGTGTTTTAGATAGAAAGAACACTGCGTAGAACATAAATGCACCAGAGAAGCTCTTAATAATGGTATCAAAGCTTTATTGTTGCATGAATTTATCAAGTATTTCAGCTCATTTAGCCAATTATGTCAGATATAAAAATTCTCCACGTCCATTCGTACAAGAAAGTGCATATAGTGGTATGCAGAAGTACATGATTTTTTTTCCCATTCTATGAGCTGAGGCTAAAGGGCTTCTGATTTTAATTGGTTGATTGATTGGAGGTTATAGCCATAGTTTTCCGATGGTCTTGAAGGCGCTTCGAGTTTTTTTTTTTTTAACCACACTGCTTTAATTTGATTGGATGTTTTAGGTATATAATTCAAGATTTTAGCATCCCAGTGACACCAGGTCAAACAAGGGTCAGACAAATTTCAGCTAAAACAAACGGCTATAGGACTAGATTGAAACAATCAGAATATTCACCAAGGTTTTTAAGGCTGTTTTTTTTTTTAAATAGTGTTACTTTCAGCCTACGTTTTGAAATTATGTAATGTTCCCTGCAACTCTATAACCATGTAATCATATGGAGATAAATTTGCTCAGATGAAGAAATGAAATGTTGATGGCAAATTGCAGTTTTGTTGAAATTTGTTCTATTCATCTATAGCGTTAAAGAACCGTTTTGAAGGCTTCTGGTTTTTAAATCCAACAAAAAAGAGAAAAATAATAATTTTCTTTAAAGATTTTGGCTCATCTCGTACGCGTCAGGCGAAAAGCACCAGATATTGTGAATCTTGGTACAGTTATTTTGATTAAGAGGGGTGAGGATTTTTTTTTTTAATTTTCTAAAAGCCAGTTTGCTGAATTTATGCGAAGGAAAGAGACATCTGCTTAAAATAATGATACGTCTCATTATTAGAGCCTTGTTTATTATAATGATTCGCATAGGATTGCTGGTCCTTCATATTCCTGGGTATATACTGTACCAGAATCGGCATTTAAGTCCCGTGGAAACAGAACCATAAATTTGTGAGTCTTTCATGACAGACTGTTTTTTTCTTGTCAAATTAGCCCTGGCTGCAAAATTCTTCTCCTAAGAACATTACTCTCGCCATTTCAAGCAGTAAATGATATGTTTTCAGAAATTTTTTCAGGGGGAACAAATTCTTAATCAGTTTACTAGATTTTCTATCCAATTACAGCTTGAATAATATAGTTTTGGCTTGAATAATATGGCTTTTGAGTTTATTATCCGTGTATAATTGAGGGTTCCAAAGAGAGGCATGCAGCGTGGCCAAGTTCATCCTCCAGTCCCCCAAAAATGCCTGTCATCCTTTTGATATCAGTCAACCCCATGACCACTTTCCCTTCGCTTGATAAAAGATGCTTTTAATGGGTGTCCTGATTTCTGAATGTCTACGAAGCTCAGTTTTGCAAAGACTGGTGCAGTCACGCCATGAAAGGAACTGGTTTGATTGTGTGCATGTGCGTGAGAGAAAGGTGGCGAAAGAGGGAGGGAGGGAGAATGGGTGAAGAAAAAGCTTCTCTTGAGGAAGATTTTGTTTTTTCCAACCTTTTAAAATTCTTCGCCTCTGAGGATTCCTCTTGCAGAGTCTGTCCCCTGAGCTACTGTGCAGCCATTCCAGCTATTCTCCCTTGAAAACCCAACCTAGAGATTCAAATTTAAGAAGACTACTTCTTCTTCTTCTTCTTCTCCTCGACTCTCTTCCTCACTCCTCCTCCTCTTTCCTTTCCCTCCCAATCTCCTCTCTCCTCCCTCCTTCCCTTCTTATTCTTCCTTCATTCCTATCCTCTTTTCTCTCCCTTTCAAACTTCTCCTCTCCTTCCTCCCTTTGATTCTTTCTACTTTCCTGTCTGTTTTTTCCTCCCCTTCCTTTCCTTCCTTTTCTCCTCCTCTCCTCTCCCTCCACTTTTCCTTTCCCTCCCCTCTTTCTTCTTCCTCCTCCTCCTGCCTCCCCTCCCTTTCCTCCTCTTCAACTTTCTTTCTTTCTTTTCTTTCTTTCTTTCCTTTCTTTCTTTCTTTCTTTTCTTTTTTTCTTTTTTCTACTATTTTCCTCCGTTTTTCCTTCTCCTGTCCTTTTTCTGGCTCCTCCTCCTACCCTCCCTCCCTTTCCTCCCTCCCCTTCTCCCCCCTTTCAACTTCACCCCCCCCCCCGCCCGCTTGCTTTCTTTTCTTCCTTCTTCTCCCTTCTCTCCTTCCTCCCCCTCCTACCGAGCCGGCCGAACGTGGGGCTGCTGGCTGCCCGACGTCGCTGGCGTGCCTGTCGGGGGCCCGTTCGGGCGGCAGGGGTTAACGTTCTCGCTCAGGTGGGGGAAAAGGGAGCAACTCGCCTCCCGCGTTCCCGGCACTGGCGCCGCACGCGACAGTTGCTGAGGTCGGCGGAGTCCAGAGGCGGGCTGGGGAGGTCGAGGAGGGGGAGAGAAATGTGACAAGTAGCGCGGCTCTCACTGTGTATGTTGAGCCTCGCACTGTTCTCGTGGGCCAGGAAGAAGGAGCCGCCGAGCCAGCCGGGAGCCCGACCTCGCTTCCCCCGTTTGGGCCAAGCCGGAGCGAGCGGGCGGGCGGGCCGGTGCGGGCGCGCCCGGTAGGAGGGAAAGAGCGGTGTTGCAGGACGAGCCAGGGGAGGGGGGTTGCCTTTGATCCAAACGCAAGAGAGAGAGAGAGAGAGAGAGAAGAAAAGAAAAGAAAGGCAGAAAGGAAGGAAAGAAAAGAAGGGAAGGACATGACTTCTTCATTCAAGCTGGATTTTTCTGCCAAGATGAATGGTCGAGGACAGCCGCCTCCTAGTTTCTGACAGAAGTGTAAGTACTTCGGCCTTGATCCTTCAGCGGGTCTAAATGCCCGGACAGCCACCCCCCCTTTTTTTTTCCCCTCACGGGGGTCTTCTTTCTTTCTTTCTTTCTTGTGCTTCGTTCTTTTCTTTTCTTTTTCTTCTTTCTTTTTCCCTTTCTTTCTTTTCTTTCTTTCTTTCTTTCTTTCTCTTTCGGGCTGGAGGGGTTTCCACCTTCTTTTCTCTTTCTCTTCTTTCTGGATCCGGGTCCGAGAAAAAGGTTTCTTGAGGGAACTACAGGGAAGAACCAAAAGCCTTTTTTTTTTTTTTTTAATTTTTATTTTTTTCGCATTCCCATTTCCCGCGCTCTATCTCTCTTACGCATCTCTCCTTCTCCCCCAACTCGCCCCTACCCCCCCCCCGCGTCCCTTTCCCGCTTCGCTTCCTTCTGAGTAACTCAGCGGGAGGTGGGCCCAAGCGGCGTGGGGTTGCGGGGAAGGATTTATCCCACCGCCCACCGACCCCTTCCCCTCGTCCCTGTGCCCAATGGCTTTCCGGTTTCCGCCGCCTGCGTGTGGATGGGTGTGCAAGTGTGTGTCGGTCGGTCTCCGTCGTGTGTGTGTGGTGTGTGTGCGTCGCCCGCACGCGCATTTTCCTGCCCCCCCTTTCCACCTCACCCACCCGCAAGGTCTTCGACGACACTTGTCTCTCTTCCCTCTCTCTTTCCCAAAAGCCCGAACAAAACGTTTTGATCCGGCTTAACGGGTTAATTCGTCCAGGAACGGCTGCTTCTAAAGATAGGCTTTAATAGATTTACGCGTGGGTGAGGTCAGAGGGAGAAGCAAAGAACAGAGAGGAAGAAGTAAGGGTTTGGTGAGGGCGTAGAGCGAAGGGGGGGGGGAGAGGAGATGGGGAAGAAAAAAGAAATTTTTGCAAAAGAAAGAAAGAAAGAGAAAGAAGAGAGGCGACAGAGAGAGAGAGAGGAGAGAGGAGAGAAGGAAAAAGAAAGAAAGAAGGAAGAAAGAAAGAAAGAAAGAAAGAAAGAAAGAAAGAAAGAAAGAAAGAAAGAAAGAAAGAAAGAAAGAAAGAGCATGTTTTTAAAACACACTCCAAATGCCTCTATGGAGAGCATCCCTTCGGCATCAAAATAAAATAATATATATTTATTTGGTTCAGAGGGGGGGTGCCAGGAATCAGTCCAGATTCAGGAGGTGGTGGAGAAGAAAAATCTCCCAGCAGACAGTAAATTAGTCATGGAGATCAACTGCCTGCGAATGCCAAAAAAAAGAACAAAAATGACCTGATTTTGTTTTTCTTTTTCTTTTTTGTGACAGTGTGGAAGAGAAATTAGATTAGGCAATTTCACCCCGTTCTTGATTCTGCAGAATGTAGAGTGTTAATTGTTAGGAAGGTGATTCCTGTTCCTGGGGAGGAGAAGGAAAGACAAGAAATGCTGTCTGCTGGAATTTGAAGGAGACAAACAAGCCTGGTTAATTTCTCACCCCTCTCCTTTTGTTGTTGTTGTTGTTTAATCTTAAAAGTTTGATGCATCAGAGGCCAAGCACTGTTTCTGAGTCTTCTCAGAAGAAGAGAAAAGTCCTGCGTTTTAAAACCAAAAAGGAGAGAGAGAGAGAAAGAAGGAAAGAGAGAGAAAGAAGGAAGGAAGGAAAAAAGGAATGGAGGGAGGGAAGAAGGAAGGAAGGAAGGAAGAAGAAAAGGAATGGAGGGAGGGAGAGGAAAGAAAGGAAAAAGGAGGGAAAGAAAAAAGGAAGGGAGGAGGGAGGGAGGAAAAGAAAGAGAAATAGAAAGAAAAAAAGACAAAACCATAAGCTTGTCCTGATACTACTACTCCTTCTCCTTTTCCTTCTCCTTCTCATTATTATTATTATTACAAAATTGAGTTCTTGGGCAGATATGCTTTGAGGAAAAAAATATGCTAAAGGGAGTAACACTGAATTAAACTTTGTGGATGGTCCTCAGAATGAGAGTTTGGTATTTTACTGCTTCTTCACATGATCCAGTCTAGGTCACATTGTTAAATTCATTCAGAGTTACAACATCTTGATTCTCTGCTGTGTGTCTTAACCCAGCCGTGGCTAACGGCTTTGCAAAAGCATTGGATTTCTTGTAGTTCAAAGAGTCTAGGAGAAGAGCTATTTCTGAAATAGCCATCTGTTTTAGCAGCTGCAGATTGCTAAGTTGTTAAAAGGGGGAGTAGGATAGGGGTGGGAGAGAGAAAATTCTTATTTAATAACAGTGATCCATTCTTTCAAATATATTGTGGAAAACACACTTGTATCCTTGATTGGTCCCTTATGCTTTTCAGCGTCAGATAATACTGCATTTAGGTTACTGAGTTTATTGGGGTTTCCAGAATTGATGTTTTATGGGGACCAGATTCTCTGTAACGTTGGCTGGAATCTTGACAGAGATGTCGGGTGTCATTATTTTTCATCCTTGAATGAAAAATCAAAACTCCCAAGTTATAAGTAGAAGGAAGACACAAATCCTTGATTTTTATATTCTTCCATGCCTCGGCTTATGCAATCTTCTTTCTGGCTTTCAAGTTAGTCTAAAAAAAAAAAAAAAGATAATGGCTAATAAACCTCACTGAAACCTGGTCCCTCTATAGTGGTTTGTGGACAGCCAACTTCAATTTATGGAAATGCTTCCTGAATTGACCTAAGGCACCATGTTCTTCCCAAACCCGGTTTCCCAACTGGGTTGGTGGTGTTTGAAAGGATTTCTTGAGAAACCAGTTATTTCAAAGCTGTTATTATGGTTGGTTACACAGTTAGCCAAATGTTTAGGCTGGATTTGGCATTTTTGTTGCTATTATTATTATTATTATTATTATTATTATTATTATTATTATTATTATTATTATTATTATTATTGACTTGGTACACTTCATTCTATGCTGCTGACTGAAAATAAGGCAAAGTTATATTTTGCTCTGATAACGCTTTCCCTCTGTTTCCCTCCCACCCTGTGCTGAAGAAACACCAATTGTATTTGTGGCAATTCTTCTATCTTGTCCTATTTTTGGAGGGGGGGGTGATCTTACTATGTGATCTCATTGTAACTGAGAAATGGAATTTACTGAAGGAGCTGCAAAGATTGGTCCTTGTTTGGAACTGCCACCCAACAAGGATAATTAATGCAAATTGTTGGTATTAGCTAGGAAGGACTGGCAAAGGAACTTTGTGTGGCCCTTGAGTTTAAATTAGGTGTTGTGCACTGACTGATTTGGTAAGCGTGCCGGAAGGATGTGATGGCACCTAATTCCATCCAGGAAACCTTTGAAATCAACCGTAATGATGATTGAAAATGTGTGCCGCCTGATTGCCCAGGAAGGATCGTTACAATCATGTTCCTTTTCGATAGTCCATCGCAGATGTCCGCAACGATACCCAAACTGCGCACACCAGATACCTCTTCCTTATATGGTGCTTGTTGGGTGAGCTGCTTGAAATGTTCAGGTTTTCTTTCTAGAGAAGGGTGCTATCTATTTGAATCACCCTGGGTGAGAATTCATACAAAAGGATAGAAAAGGAGACAGGAGCAAGAGTCCAAGGATTATGCTCTGCCTAGACACTTAAGTTTATTTTATAAGCTGGACCACGGAATTTGATCTTTTGTGACAGGTCTAAATGTTTATTTGTTTTAAAAAAAAATAAAATCTAAACGATAACTAGAGATGGACAGGAAAGGGTGGGATTGTGTTATGACCCTTTTGTACTGGTTTCCCACCGAGTTATATTTTAAAAAGGATTTTGTTGCTGGGTGGTAATGCCTATGTTTTCGTTGATGGCAGACAAATTCAGACCGCCTTGAAATCCTATCGGTTTGAAGTCCATGCTATTTCTTTCAACCCTTTGAAACTTGATTTGCAAGCCCAGATTTTGGCAGAATTAAAAACCAAAGTCAGGTCTCCTCTTTATCATTTCTAGCAGGGTTAATAATATTCCAGTTGGGTGCAGTTATGCAGGCTGCATAAGCAGTATTCATCAAATAAGGTTACTATGTTCTAATATTTGTTTTCTTGGGCTTCGGGTGCTAATTCTAAAGGTATATGTGGTTTAGTTTTTTGTTTTTTTTTTCCCCAGAAGTAGCTACTGCCACAGTCTGGGCAAAATAAGCAGGACAAGGAAGTCTAGAGGTTCAGTCTTGTGTAATATCAGTTGTAGAAAAGGCCAGCCACCAAGTAGGTCATGAAGAAGTGGAATTCTCAATTACATGGTTAAAAATGCTTGCTCTCTGTGGGCATCTTGGCCAGAGATCCCAAAACCTGTATCTAGTGAGAAGCACTGTCCAACCTTATCTTTGGAGGTTTGCAGAGTCAGGTTCTTCTACTTCCATCACTGGAAGGACACCAGAGGTGACAATTCCATCCCTCCTGATCCCACTGATTTCTTTAGCGGCATAATCAATCCATTCATAGGAGTAGAATAGGTCAACGTACCCTCAGAACTGCCTTCATTGTTTCTACCCTTGCTTCTAATCAACCTGGGCAGAGTCACCTCAATTTAAAGAGACACAGTCTTTTGCTACTTGGAGGGATGGGAAAAAAAAAAACACCTATATGTACCAATTGTGTGTGTGCCTCTGGTGCTTCTTTCTTTGTTAGCCTGGCTCAACCAAAAATAGCTTGGAAAAAAGTAGATGAAGCCACTACGTTGTTGCAAAAACATCAGGGGAGCGGAAGAAGGAACAATCTACAAATAGATATAGCCAGAGGTTTCAGGTATGCCATCCAAAGGTGTTTTCAAGATGGAGAATGGTTGTTGGAGTACCTTACTCAGTGGATGCATTGTAGGTTAGATACAGATTAACAGAATTGTAAGGAACCTTGTAGGTCATCTAGTCCACCACCCCCCGCCCAAGCAGGAGATCCTCCACTATTTCGGACAGATGGCAGTCCAGTCTTTTCTTGAAAGCTTCCAGTGATGAAGCTCCCACAACTTCTGAAGGCAACTTCTGTTCCATGGGTTGATTGCTCTCACTGTTGGAAAATTTCTCATTTACAGAAGTATCAAATTACTTCTTGTATCAAGGGACAAACATTGCCTGTCTCTTTTATTTATTGCAAAGAACCAAAGAGACAGATAATATCTTTGTTCAGTGTCCCATTGATCTTAAAGATGACTATGTTGTCTTAAGCAAACTCCCTTAAATCAGATAAGTGGCTACATCTGGTAATTTATTTCTTTACATAAAGGCTACTTTTTCCATTTACCTTTACAGGTCCACAAACATGCTTATTTATAGGGAAGAATGGGTCATTTTGGTTGAAATAACTAAAAAAAGCACCATTATGTACCTGCCACATCCATGGCTGGTTCTGGATGAGATTGATTGCCGTCTGTGTTTATAACCACTGCTGTTATCGATTTTGAGAAATGGCAACCTTGATAACCGACTTGGGTATTTGGACAAGATTTACTATTGGAGACCAAAGGCTCCAACCTCTTTCCATCACCATTACCACTACCAAGATCTCAAAACCAATCAATTGTTGGCAAATGGGATGGAGTTTTCTGCTTCAGTGGTTCAGAATTGCAGTTATCAAAGTTGGATATTGCATCAGAGAATATCATGAGGCTTTTGAGATATCCCTGGAAAATACGCCACCGGTCCTTCATTGAAATGAGTCTTTGAATTTCCTTGCCTTATCTCTGAGATGGATCAGATTCCTCCTTTCTTTTTCATCCATACCCTAATCCTAATTACACAGCGGTCGACAATGTATTTGTGGAGATGGTGCATTTTCCTCTTACAATATTAGAACTAGAAGAGTGAATTTATCTCTATAGGGCACGATTGTCTGCAAAGCATATTTCTTGAGGGGAAAAATATGCTAGAAATTCCTTTGGAGCAAAACCTTTGTAGGTTTACTGCAAAGCTGAAATGTTCAAGTGTATATAAAAATAGTAAACTGCCAAACAGGTATTGCAAAAAGGCTTCGATAATTCCTACACACACACACACACACACATACACACATTCTCTCTAGTGCCTACTGCTTGAAAGAAAGCATGTCCCTTGTTATCTGCTATTGTTTGTTTGCGGGTTTCTTATCGTATGTATGTTCATATTTCAGCAGACAGTTCTATCATTGATCTGGGTAGCTGTATCTTTTCAAATTGTTACACATAAAATGTGAGTTAATCGCATCCATTTCCTGTATCAGCCATTGATGCAAATCACGAGAAATATATATATATATATAATACCTGAAGGAAGATGAACAGCGCACACACACACACACACACACACACACACACACACACACACATATATATATATATATATGGAAATTAAAAGTTTCACAACCGATTAGGTATGTCATGATAGGTAGGTAGGAAGGTAGGTGAAAGAAAGAAAGAAAGAAAGAAAGAAAGAAAGAAAGAAAGAAAGAAAGAAAGAGATAGATAAGAGAGAGAAGATAGAATAGATGAGATAGGATAGATAGACATAGATAAGAGAGAGATAGGATAGATAGACAGGATAGATAGGATAAATACTGTAGATAGATAGATGAAAGATAGATGGACAGATAGATGGATAGATAAGAAAAGGGGATAGATAGGATAGATGAGATAGGATAGACACAGATAAGAGAGAGAGATAGGATAGATAGGATAAATGAGATAGATAGAGAGATAGAGAGATAGATAGATAGATAGATAGATAGATAGATAGATAGATAGATAGATAGATAGACAGATCTAGATCTGTCTAGATAGATAGTTAGATACTGATGACAACAGAACTTTCATCCTTTTCCTGTTCTTACAATTGTTATATAATAAGGTCCACAGTGTTGATTTTATTTGGAATAATTACTACATTTGCAGGAGGTTATTATTAATAATCATTAGTATTATTGATAATGGTGCTGTCACTGTAATTATGCCTGTGAATCTCAGCATAATAAATAATTAAATCAAATGAGCCACTGACTTATAAACAAATGGGAAGCAGGGAGAAAACATATGAGATTAGAGGAAATTGAAGGATCTTTTATTTTTGTAAAAAAAACAACACATGTAATATTTTGTTAGCAATAGAATTGCATTGTTTTTACAGCATAACCGTTTCCAGCAATTAAATTCACGCCATCTTGCTATCATCTTGTTTTTCGCTTGTTTCCCTTTCTTCAAATTAAACTTTAAGGACTCACAAAGTTTATTTACTTTAATTTTTCAAAAAAAATGTTTTAAATGTTCTAAATATTTCAAAGTGGGATGCAGCATTTTATCTAATAGCCTGGTATTTTATGGTCGATTTTATGGAGGCAATTAAGCACCGTAATTAATCCTCAATGTGCTCTAAATAGATAAATAAATAAATAGAAGTGCCAGAATAGCAGAATGGAGAATAGAATGCAAGTAACACTTTAAGAATTCATGCAACGTGAGGAACGTACTGTATAGCTCTGAAAACTGATCTCCTAGATATTGCAACAGGAAATCGATGCATCATCAAATAGGTATATATCATACCAAAAATCCGTGATTCTGCTCTGAATTTGTATGCTTCTCTTTTGGTTTTGATCTGATCTGGTTATTCCTTTTTCTGGTGTTTCTGTACCATAGATTTGGGAATGGGGTGATGGAAGTGAGGTGGGAACATTGTAATGAGACTAGAATGGAATGGGAGGGGATGGGAGAGGAGAGAACAGGAAAAGAGAAGAGAGAAGGGGAGGGAAGAGAAAATTTAGAATAGAATAGAATAGAATAGAATAGAATAGAATAGAATTCTTTATTGGCCAAGTGTGATTGGATGGACAAGGAATTTGTCTCTGGTGCATAAGTCCTCAGTGTATATATAACCAACAAAGTAATAAATCATAAGATACAGTCTTAAATCATAAAATACAACCAACAAAGTGATAGTCATAAGATACCAAGAGGAGTAGGTAATAATAGGCAGTGTAGATAATTAGGTAATGAGAAGGATAATAGTAATACAGCCCTACTACATGGGTAAATATTCTTAGGCATAAGACAGTGCTGTTTGGGAAGTTGGTGTTCAGTAAAGTGATGGCACAAGGGGAAAAAACTGTCTTTGTGTCTACTTGTTATGGCTTGCAGTGTTCCCCATAGTGGCATCCAGAGGGGAGATGTTGAAACAGTTTATGTCCAGGATGTGAGGGGTCTATAGATATTTTCACAGCCTTTTTTCTGGCTCGTGCAGATTCCCAATGTAAGGCAGGCTGGTTGCAATTGTTCTTTTTTCCCCCTGCAGTCTTGATACCCGTTGTAGTCTGTGCCTGTCCCGTTTGGTTGCTGTACCAAACTAGACAGTCAGAGAGGTACAAATGACAGACTCAATAATTCCTCTGCAGAATTGTATCAGCAGCACCTTGAGATCATACAATTGTCTAAAATGCTTGAGGTAAGGATGAGGAATCTGTACGGAAAATAAAAACTAATTGGAAGCACAACACTTGGCCCAGTGAAGCAATTGCGGGATGATTATTCTCATTTTGGAATTGTGTCTTTAATTGCTTCAGCCACAATTCCCAAGATCAGTACTGGATAGAGGGAAGACACTATATTTTATGTAAGACGTTGAAGCTTTTGAGCAGAAAGATCACAGCGAAGGACGTCGTTCAGTGGATTTGCAATGGTTTTACTCCCCAAATCCTTGCTATTTCCAGGCTGAGCTGAGAAAGACCTGTCCTGAAATCCTGTAGAGGCAGTCCTTGACTTACAACAGCTCATTTAGTGACCGTTTGAAATTACAATGGCACTGAAAATAGTGACTTAAGACTTATAAAAGGTTCTGGCATCCCCAAATCCATGATCGTATAATAAAAATTTGGATGCTTGGTCACTGACTCATATTTATGACAGTTTGCAGTGTCCTGGGGTCATTGCAACCTTCTGAGAAGCAAAGTCAGTGGGGGAAGCTGGATTCACTTTATGACCGTGTAACTAATTTAACAACTGCAGCAATTCATTTAACAGCGGTGGCAAGAAAGGTCATAAAAGGGGGCAAAATTCACTTAACAAATGTCTCACTGAACAACAGAAATTTTGGGATCAGTTGTGGTCGTAAGCTGAGGACTACCTGCAGTCGTGGGCTGCAACCGGCTTAACAACCGGTTCTGTGAGTGCGCACTTTGCGCAGCATTCAAAATACAGCCATTTGAAGCTCAGCTGCTTACCTTCTAGGGCAGCCCCGGTAAGTAGAACAGCTGATTTGCGGAAATCAGTTGTGCCGCGTGAATCAACTGAGTCAGAAAGAAGGAAATATAGGACAGGATAGGGTGGGGGCGAGTGGGCGAGGCTAGCTGATGGTTGGAACTACCGGTTCACTAGAACCAGTCCGAACCAGCTACACCCCACACATACACTTTTTAATGAATCTGTTGCAATACTCCTAGAATACAAAATACACTTATTTTTATTTTTATTGATTTATTTTACTTACTTATTTGGGATCATGAGTGTTTCCATAAGTCTCATTTTCTCAGAACTCTGATAAACAAAACTTTATAAACTCAATGCATATTAAAATACTCGGCCTTAAAATGGATTTTCTCACATCGGGGATATTTTGAGAGCTGAGAACTATGCCAGAACATTTGCAATGTGTGAAAGCTGGTGGGCACCGAAGTTTCTGCTTGGATTTATTTATTTATTTATTTGGTCAAAGCGTTAACACCAGGGATTAAAATTGCATTTCATCTGTCTGCACCCAAAGTTACGATGACTCTTCAGTATTTCTGAAAAATGTCAGATGAACAATCCTAACCTTGATGGGCCAAGGCTACATTTAAGTAACAACAACTCTTTTATATACAGGGAGTCCTCTGCTTCCGACCACCAATGAGCCCAAAATTTCTAAATTGCTAAAAGTGAGTGAGTTAAGTGAGTTTTGCTCCATTTTACAACCTTCTCACAGCTGTTAAATGAATGTTTGCAGTTGTTTAGTTAGGGTCTTTAAGAGCATCTGGCTTGCCCCTTAACTTTGCTCTTGCCGGCAAGGGGGGTGGGGGAATCACCAAAGGAGATTGTATGACCTCTGTACACTGCAACTGTCATAAATATGAGTCAGTGGCCAAGCATCTGAATTTTGATGACCTGGACGTGGGGATGCCCCAACATGTGAAAAACAGTCCTAAGTTACTTTTTTCAGGGCTGTTGTAACCAGGGCTGGGCTTCTAAAATTTTAGCAAAGGGTTCTCTGCCCAGTTGCTGGGTGGGCGTGGCCATGGTGGGTGTGGCCTAGTTGGCCTCCTGCACCACGGTGGGGGAGTATTTTTGCCCTATCCAGACTCAGGAGGCTTTCCTTGCGCCTCCGGGACAGTGAAAACAGCCTCCCCGGGCTCCGAAGGCTTTCTGGAAGCCAGAAACGGGCCCATTGCAGGCCTTCCTGAACTTCCGGGAGGCCCGTTTTTCGCCGTTCCCAAGCCTCTGTGCGCACCTTGCACTTACCTGCATACAAAACAGGCCGCGTGGGGACTCCTGGGAGGGGAGGGGCAGTGTGGGCGGGGCCAGCCAGGAGTGGGATGTGGTGGTTCTCCGAACTGTGCAGAATCTTAGCTAGGGGCTCTCCTGAACCCCTGCGGACCCCTAGCAGCCCACCCCTGGTTGTAACTGAACTGTTGTAAGTTGAGGACTATCTGTATTCCTCGAAAATCTCAGATGGACAATCCTAAACCTGGTGGGCCACGACAAGCCAACATTTAAGAAATAAAGAGACTTTGAGATAATCTTTAGCCCCATATTTTATTTAGAGTGAATGAGGTTGGGAGTTGTTTCAGTTATAAACCTCTCTGGTTGGATTTCAAGATAACTTATGGTCCTTTCCCCTCCCCTGTCCTCCCCAAATCTCCTAAAGCCCATTATGTTGTTCCATCTGGAAGATTCAAATTGACAGTTGATTTCATTGCAAAAACATGTTTCTATCCTTCCTTGCCAGCACTTCCCTTTTGTTCACAGCTTGATGCCCTTCAGATAATAACATTAAAATGATAACAGAAGTAATGTGATTGCTTGGTATTTAAAACGCCATTAAAAAGCAGCCCGTGCTTTATGTCCCCCTCCCAATCATGCTATATTCTAATGTAAAGAGGAGGAATTTATAAACTTCCTGAATGATGTTGCTGAACTACACTTCCCAGCAGTCCCTGCTAATAAATTTCTGGTGGCTGTCTGTAGAGATTCTTGGTCATCCAGGTCCTGGTTGTCCCAAAGGTGCTATTTTTCCAAGAGGCAACTGGACTTTCTGGTTTTTCTTTGAAGAGGTTTTGCTTCTCATCCAAGAAGCTTCTTCAGCTCTGACTGGATGGCGAAGGATAGAAGGATTGATACTCCTTGCAGACAGCTGGTCATTTGCATCATTTTAGAGCAGGGGTATCAAAATCAATTTCATTGAGGGCCACATCAGGGTTGTGGTTGACCTCAGGAGGCTGGGTGGGTGTGGCCTACTAAGTGGGCTTGGCCAACTGGGTGGGCATGGCCAGCTTGACGCCACTCCCCAAACTGCTAGCATGTTTCCTCTTCACACTGGGTAGACTGTGCCAAAGCTACGTTGGCTTGATCTTTCCTCTTCTCATTGGGTAGACCAGAACGGCCCCGCGGGTCGGATCCGAACATATGGACAGGCCGGATTCAGCCAGTTTGTCTTGGTTAAATACAGGATTATTTGGAGTCAAAGAGATTAAATGCTTCTGTGGACAGAAGATTCTAGGAAAGTTGCTTCTTCTGCTTCAGCCATAGTCATCAGTTGAGGTGCTTTAAAAATGACTAGATATTTGCGGGAGGGCTTATCTTGACTGCTCTTTGAATCAGTGTGTACTAAATATTAGTCACTAAGAGAAAACAGAAAAAGGTATTTGTCTTCACAGTGGGCTTATGAATTTCTACTATTGCTTTTCTTGACTTCTGTGAGACATGGACTCCAAAAAGAGATGGACCATTGAACTTGTCATCATCAAACCTCTTGAGTTTTCTTCTCATTTACCTAGAACGTAGAATCATAGAGCTGGAAGGGACTTTGAAGGTGGAATTGTGGGAGTTGAAGTCCACCAGATCAAACTTGCCGAGATCTAAAGGGTGAATCATTTCTAAGGCTACAAGTCCTAATGCCGAGAATGCCTTTTACGTTATGTTTGTCAAAAAACTGGGCACAATGCTTTTCACAGAATGTCATTACATCTTTTTAGCTCTTCCATAAGAGCAAATTACTTTCTTGGAAGAATCTGTTTTGGAGAGCAAGGGGGATGAGGGAATCGATAGCACAAAGCAGTTTGCCACCCCAGTTGCTTATAGATTAATTTTGCATATTTTAGCATTTGGGTGGGTGGGTGATTTTCTTGAGCTTACTTTATCATTGGAAAGTGGTCCAGGTTGCTTCTCTTAATTATTATATAATAATAATTATAAACTACTTTTTTCTGAACTTGTTTAGCTGCCCTTACTTACTAATCTGCAAAAGTTCCATAGTAGTTATTAACATATTTCCCACCACCACCACCAAATGCGGGATTTAATTGAAATGCAGGAAGCCAAGAAGTTGCTCGATTGTACAAGGAAGGATGGGAAGCCCTAGAAAGTTCCTCTTTGTAACAATGACCAATACAAGTGCCTGTGAGAACTTTCCTCTTTGTTGTTATAATTTTTATTAAAAATATTTTGATGTGACATAAGCACCTTCTTTTTGGAGAAATCATGTCAGTGTTCAATTGCTGAGTCATGTCCGATTCTTCGTGGTTCCATAGACAGGGCCCTGTGTCCTCCACTGACTTCCAGAGTTTGCCCAAATTCACATTTGTTGCATGGATGACCCTACTCTAACCATCTCGTCCTCTGCTGTCCTCCTTCTCCTTTTGCCTTCCATCTTTCCCAGCACCAGGGCCTTTTCCAAGGAGTCTTCTCAATGGGTGGCCAAAGTATTTGAGCTTTAGCTTCAGGATCTGTCTTTCCAAAGAACAGCCAGGGTTGGTTGCCTTTAGGATCGACTGGATCTCCTTGCAGTCCAAGGGACTCCCAAAAGCATCTGGTTCTTTTTGGCACTCAGTGGAAAAATGATAAGCGTCTTGATTATAGATTTTGTGGTAATCATATCCAACAGTTTATACTCCTGACCCAACTGTAGTTCATGGTCCCTTGTTAAACAGCAAGTATTTGGAGGCAATGCCTTTGTTTTTCCTCACCCCAGCTATAAATTGCTCCAGAATATTAAGTGAAATCCTGAAAGCACTGACTCTAGCTAGCCCTTTGTATTGGGTGAATGCTAAGGACCGACAAACTTGGCCTTGAAAAATAATTATGGAAAATATGACTTGTCCATAGGCAAATACAGGCAATTTGATTTTCCCAGTTGCCGTGTATTTCCAAAGATTTATTTCTCCATAGGGTAAAAATGGTTTGAAAAACAAAATATGCTCTCAAGCAAAACGGTTTAGAAATGTTTTCTTTCCCTTCTCCCTTTCTTACCTCCCAGTGCCTCCCCCCATAAAATGATTTTTAAAATGTCTTAAAAGCAGAAAGCAGATATCAAAGACAAGAAGCAGTCACACGTCCTGCAAATCAGGGGTCGTTTCCAACCACCGGGCCCCGGACCGGTACTGGTACGTGGATCATTTTGTACCGGGCCACAAAGAATGAATAATTGTGATTAAAATATATATAAAAATATGTTTTTAATAAAGAAATAGTAAAGAAGCCTTTTACCATTGGAGAAGAATTGATTTCGCCCGTCCTTGAAAAAATGTTTCTGCAGAAAATGGTCCCTGGTACAAAAAAGGTTGGGGAGCACTGCTGCAAATGGCATTTTATCTCCTGTTTCCTAGTGCCCATCTTTAATGTGGGGTTATTTCTTCATCACCATCATTAACTGTGAATGCTTGCTAAAAGAAGGCAGTCGCTAAATGAAGCTACTCGTATCTTCCTTGTAAGCATCTCAGGATAAAGGAAGCTGGAAGGAATTTTAAAAGGATAAAAGTAGCTGAAAGAGATTTGTTATCCATCTTGTGCTTTTTTAAAAAATGTAAGCTACTCCAGTCCTTTTTTTTTAAGAAAAAAAAAAATGATTTCATTTGTGGATTGCATTCATTCTATTGTCGTTGTATAATGAGTGGAACCAATTGCCAACTTCCCCCCAAAAGTATGAAACAGGAGGTCAGCAGATACAGTACTAGATAATGGGACACCTTGAAGGCAATTTATAGCTATGCAGAAGCTTAATTTTGTTTAGCTTGATTTTTTTTATTGTTCACTCTCCAGGCAGTTTGCCAATATTCCCATTTACAATAAAATTTCTCAGTTGAGTTGCGTGTGTGTGTGTGTGTGTTTTTTTTAAGAGCTTTCTTTTTTTCCAAGGTCCTAGGGACTGACCAATAAACATGGCATTCAGCGGCATATCCGTTGTGTAAGAATTGCGGAAAAGCTGCCTGGAGACATACAGTAGGGTTGGATTACAGATAATCAAGAATAAACAACGTTCACCTGAGATTTTAACGAGCTATTTCAGGACGGGGCAGATGAAGATGGAGAGAAAAAAAATCTTCAACAGTTGCTATGGATAACTGGTTTTTTCTTCCCCCTTCCTAGCCTTTGCACTGTCAGATTTGAACCAGTACATCTCTTTTAGGCCTAATCCTTTTTGAGATAAGTTGCGAAAGGGATTAATAAAGTGATGGCATCTTCTATGAGTTTCATAACTCTGCCTTATAAGAACTTTGAACTTCCTTCCCTAAGACTGAAATTCTTCTTGAGATAACGGTTGCCAAACATCACCATAAGCAGTACCAACCTACCCCTATTCTCAAGAGCTATCATTTCCCAGAATACAGAATAATAGAGAGTTGGAAGGGACCTTGGAGGTCTTCTAGTCCAACCCCCTGTACTATTTCAGATAAATGATTGTCCAGCCTCTTCTTGAAAGCCTTCAGTGATGGAGCACCCACAACTTCTGAAGGCAAGCTGTTCTATTGTTGGATTGCTGTCACGATTGAGAATTTCTCCTTCGTTCTGAGTTGCTTCTCTCTTTGGTTAGTTTCCATCCATTATTTCTCGTCTTCCCTTTTGAAGCTTTGGAAAATAGTTTGACCCTTTGTCTTTGTAGGAGTCCCATAAATACTGGAAGATGCTATCATGTCTCCCTTATTGCTTCTGTTCGTTAGATTAGAAATGTTCAATTCCTGTAACTGTTCTTTGTATGTTTTAGCCTCCGGTCCCCCTATCTTGGTTGCTCTTCTCTGCACTCTTTCCAGAGTCTCAATATCATTTTTATATTGTGGCGACCAGAACTTGATGCAATATTCCAAGTGTGGCCTTACCAAGGCTTGTGAAGCGATACTAGAACTAAATGTATCCCTCTGTTAATGCAGCCTAGGACTGTGTTGGCTCATTTGGCGGCGGCGGCAGCAGCACACGGCTGGATCATTTTTAAGTGATTGTCCATTAAGGACGCCCAAGATCCCTCTCACAGTTTCTGGCAGTAAGACAAGTTTCAATCTAAAGCAGCGCTGTCAAACTCCTGGTCCACAGGCCTCATGTATCATGTGCTGGCCATGCCCACACAAGAGGTGGTATTCAGCAGGTTCTGACCGGTTCTGCAGAACCGGTAGCGGAAATTTTGAGTAATTCGGAGAACCGGGAAATGCCACCTCTGACTGGCCCCGCCCCATCTATGCTCCGCCTCCCATTGAGTCCCAGCTGGGTCGGCTGGGTCTTCTTTGGTTGCCCTGCACAGGAGAACAGAGCTGGAAAGCAGGTTAGCGAGGTAGGGAGGGAATGGGGATTTTGCAGTATCCTTTCCCTGCCACCCCCACCGAGCCACACCCACAGAACCGGAACTGAAAAATTTTGAATCCCACCACTGCTATCAGCGCTGAGACATTGCAGTTCTGGTTCAGCCGAGGGCACTTCATTTGTCTGAAATGGACCCAGGTAATTGAGAGTTATTAACTGGAAGCAAAGGTGGAGTGATATTTGTAAATCTGCAATAATAAAATTTAAAAAATACCAGGGCTATTTTTCTCCTGCTTTTCCTAACAGCTATATACTGGAAGCTGTATGCCTGCTAATGCTTGCCTTCAGATTTTTATGAACGAGGCTTGCTGCCTGAATCAACCCAGCTTTATTCACACTATGAATAGATTTCAGGAACAAGCCGGAGATATTTTTGGAATCTCAGCTGGAGCCTCTTGATAAGTCACATTCTGTTCTAGAATTTTCTCTGGAAAATTTTTGGAGACAGAAGAGCCAGGCAGGGAAAAAAATATCAGAAACTGGGAACGGGCTTTTGCCAAGGCAGCAGAGACCCGGTCCTGCCAGGAGTAGTTATCTCCACACAACCAGCAAGCTCCTTTCTGACCATTATTGCCCAAATATCTTGCAATGCCACATTGACATTGCAAAATTGAGAAGAAGAAAAAATAGTGTGTGTTTATATCTCTGCAGGTAGAACAGGCAATTCCTATCCTCTTTAGTTATTCAATAGGTGCTTGCAAACTGAGATTGGGAAAACCAGCTACTGCTTGTAGTGAAAGAGATACACCTGGGAGGTAGGTAAATTACAGGTAGTCTTCAATTTACCAACCATTTGAGCCAAGATCGTGCAGTGATTACAATGCAGTATTGCAGGCTAACTCTGCCAATTGCCAGCAGTTCGATCCTGACCGGCTCAAGGTTGACTCAGCCTTCCATCCTTCCAAGGTTGGTAAAATGAGGATCTAGATTGTTGGGGGAAATATGCTGACTCTGTAAACTGCTTAGAGAGGGCTGTAAAGCTCTGTAAAGTGGTATATAAGTGTTATTGCTAGTTGTTTAGAAACCATTCAAAGTTGCAAAGATACTGAAAGAAGGGACTTACAACCAGTCCTCACGCTTATGACTGTCGTAGCATCCTCACAGTATGTAGTTAAAAACTTCAGTGCCTGGTAACTGACATGTACTTAAAGCCCATGTCACACTGCACCAACGGATGCAAAGAGGATGTAAAACGGACAAAAAAGCTTGTCATCCGTTGGTTAACGCGATGTACTTCACTGCCTCCATTTTGCTTCCTCTCGATCCGTCCACATCCGTTTATTGACGTTTCATCTGCCTCAGAAAGTTTTGAGCTGCCAAAACTTTGAGCGTAAGGAAAATGTATCCACATGCATCTGTTCTGACATCCTCTACATCATACGGGGGACATCCGTTCTGCATCCATTACGCATCTGCCGTATATTCCTTCTAGGCATCCGCTGCGCATCCCCGCAACTCAAATCCGTTCTCAGGGTAAACGGATTGCAGGGAGGAAGCAGAACGGGACGCGCCAGCTTTAGTAGCACGGATGAGAAAATGAAAGCGGAAATGCTACTTCATCCGCCCCTGGCATCCACTCTGCATTCCGCCTTGCATCCTCTACGCATCCTCTACGCATCCGTGTCTACGCCAATCCTCTACGCATCGGCTCTGCTATCCTCTACACATCCTCTATGCATCTTGTAGCCATCCTGTATGCCATCCGCTCTGCCAATCCTCTGACCGCATCCTCTATGCCCATCCTTATGCTATCCTCATACGCATCCTCTACGCATCCTTCTATACATCCGCTCATGCATCCTACTATACAAATCCGCTACTGCGTCCTCCACAACGTTCCGTTCCTTTTCCGTGTTATCCGCTCTGCTTATGCAAATTTTGCCCCTTTTGAGAGCGGATAACAACAGATGGAACATTTTGCTCGTCCGTTGTGTCCTTTTTGCATCCGTTGGGCAATGTGACATGGCCTTAAGACAGTTAGGTAGCACCTTGCAGATACATGATCACCCTTTGTGACCTACCCAGCTAGCTTCCTCCAAAACTCAATCCAGATTCGTTTATCAACTGTGTGATTCACTTAACAACTGCAGTAATTCTCTTAAAACAGCCATGGCAAAAACCATTGTAAAATCAGTTGTGATTCACGTAACAACCTTCTTGCTTAGCAACCAGATATGTTCTGGTCCCAATTGCAGTCATAAGTCAAAAACTTCCTGCAAGGAATTGGTTCCTTTGCATGGGAGACACAGCTAGCTGATTGACTTCATGCAGGAAACAAGCCTTATTTTTAGTGGAAGCTATGTATGACATCATTCCTTATCTAAATTCGAAAACAGATGGATCAGGCCAAATGAACAGAAGCTGAGGTTTGTCACTTCTGTAGCCTAGCAGGAACTGGCTTGTAGTGTGACTCTCTTCTTGGTAAGAAGGAAACTCTACTTTAAAAAAAAAAACTGCCTTGAAAAGGTGAATGAAGACGCAAAACGTTGAAGCTGGATAATCCAAGCACAGTCAAAATGTCATTGCCAAATAGTTTTCAAATGCATCTAGAAGATGACACTTGCATCTAACACCATTTCCTCCACCCTCCATAGAGAGGGTGGCTATTTAAAATAGAGACAATCCCCATGTGATTCTCTTCCTACCCCAATTATTTGCAACCACAAAGAGGGCTTTGTTCCGCAATCCTGATTTCTAAGGGGTGATTCATAGGGGAGCCTCTGTGTTGATGAAGCTGCTAAGGAATTGCAACAGCCAACAGATCTGGCACAGCAACCCAAAGGGAGAAGGCATTCAGTGAAACTCTTGATCCATGCATCTGTTCTAGGGCTGGAGCCAGGGCTTAGTATAGTAAGATGCCTTGTTGAGGTCTTTTGCTAATGCTGACATTTTCCTAAATTACAGGATAACAGAGTTGGAAGGGATCTTGGAGGTGTTTTAGTCCAACCACTTGCTCAAGCAGGAGATCCTATACCATTTCAGACAAATGGCTGTCCAGTTCCTTCTTTAAAACCTACAGTTATGGAGCACACACAACTTTTGGAGGCAAGCTATTCTACCAGTTAATTGTTCTGTCAGGAAATTTCTCCTTAGTCCTAGGTTGGTACTCTCCTTGATTATTTTCCATTGCTTCTTGTCCTGCTGTGGAGAATAGGTTATTTCTCTCTTCATTGTGGCAGTTATATTGGTATTGTTATATAAATTTTGGATATTTATATAAATTATATAAATTAGTTATATTAAATATATTAAATATAACTAATATTTAGTTTCATATATAAATTTAATATTTATACATTAAATTATATAAATTAGTTATATAAATATTGGAATGCTGCTATCATGTCAGCCCCCAGTCCTTCTTTTCTTCTAAATTATTTTTAGAGCACAATAGAANTCTTCTAAATTATTTTTAGAGCACAATAGAAAGCACTTTTTATTTATCCAAAATGTTTTAGCAATAGCACTTTACCAACCTCAGATGGATGGAAAGTTGAGTCAATCTTGAGCCAGTCAGCATCGAACTCCTGGCAGTGGGCAGAGTTTTCCTGCAATACCAATAGCACTTAAGACTTACATATCGTTTCACAGTGCTTTACAGCTTTTTCTGAGCAGTTTTACAGATTCAGCCTATTGCCCCCAATGATCTGGATCCTCATTTTATTGACCTTGGAAGGATGGAAGACAGAATCAATCTTGAGCTGATCAGGATCGAATTTACTTCAGAGGTGACAGCATCAGCATCAGAATAGATTTTGCTTCACTTCTGGGCATTATTGGAGTTACCTGGAATGATGATAATAATGATGACAATGATGATATATTGTATGCTAACATATGGCATGTCAACATTTNGGGCATTATTGGAGTTACCTGGAATGATGATAATAACGATGACAATGATGATATATTGTATGCTAACATATGGCATGTCAACATTTGCTAACAACTAGGTGATAGCAAAGAAATACAACCATCTGTCGGAAATGGTGTAGGGTCTTCTGCTTGGGTTGGAGGGTTGGACTAGATAACCTACAAGGTCCCTTCCAACTCTGTTAATCTGTATTTGTATCAATCCTTCCATCTTCCCCCCTCCAAAATCTGGTCAAAACCTATCCTTCCATCTCCCCACCATCCAGTCTCAACTGTCAGTACCTACCTTTCCATCTCCCATCCGTCACAATTGATGAAGCTTCATGGATGAGAAGTGAAACATTTTGTTCCTCTTCCTCAAGGAAAAAACACTCCAGTTGCCTTTGAAAAAACACCTTTGGGACAACTGTAACCCAGATGGCTGAAAATCTCCACAAACCCATCATCAAGGGGTTGTTAACTCTTAGCAGCCACATAGATTTTCTTCCTGACAATCCATCTCTATTCTCCTGGTCTTTTACATTTTTAATTTATTTATTTTTTTATTTTATTTATTTTGTCAGTTGCTTATAAGATGCTAGGCATAAGTATAAACATGGGTAAGAATATAGGAAATAGGTATGAATAAATGGGGACAATAGGGCAGGGACGATAGGCACGATTGTGCACTTATGCACATCTTCCAAGAGTAACTCTGTCCATCCATTATTTCGAACCAGTGTCCATCCATTAATTAAAACAATTAACCAGTGGAACGACCTGCCTCCAGAAGTTGCAGGTGCTCCAACACTGGAGGTTTCTAAGAGAATGGACAACCATATGTCTAAAACAGTATAGGGTCTTCTGTTTGAGCAGGGGGTTGGACGAGAAGACCTCCAAGGTCCCTTCCAATTCTGTTATTCCTCTCTCTTGCTTCTGGTCATCCTCTTCATCTCCTTCCTTCTACCTTTCTCAATATTAGAGCCTTCTCCAGTGTTGGCCTGGTGAGGTAGTCCAGACAAGAAGCATAATCAGAAGTTCTAGCAGGTTACATTAACAGCCCAGGGGTGGGATTCTTCCGATTCAGCCAGGTTCGGGTGAACCGGTAGCTCCGAGAATCAGCTATGAGTGAACTGGTTCGTTCCAACGATCAGCTGTTGGGCCATCCCACCGGCCCTGGCTCTAGTCTGGACTTTACATCCGGGATTTCAAACTCAGCTGATTCGCGCAGCACAACAGATTTTATTCATTTATTTATTTATTTACAGATAACAGATAATCAAAGTTGGAAAGGACGTTGTAGATCATCTAGTCCAACCCCCCGTCCAAGCGGGAGACCCTACACCATTTCTGACAAATGGCAATCCAATCTCTTCTTGAAAGTCTCAAGTGATGGTGCTCCCATTTCTGAATTTCTGAAGGCAACTTCTGTTCCACTGATTGACTGCTCTCACTGTCAGAAAGTTTCTCCTTATTTCCAGGTTGAATCTCTCCTTGTTCAGTTTCCATCCATTATTCCTTGTCTGGCTTTCAGGTGCTTTAGAAAATAGCTTGACCTTTTCCTCCTCTCTGTGACAGCCCCTCAAATATTGGAAGATGCTCTCCTGTCTCCCCTGGTCCTTCTCTTTACTAGACTAGCCAAGCCCGGTTCCTGCAACCGTTCATCGTATGTTTTAGCCTCCAGTCCCCTAATCATCCTGGTTGTTCTTCTCTGTACTTTTGCTAGTCTCAACATATTTTTTATAATGTAGTGACTAAAACTGGATGCAGTACTCTAGGTGTGGTCTTACTAAGGCTTTATAGAGTGGTATTAGTATTCATTCATTCATTCATTCATTCATTCATTCATTCATTCATTCATTCATTCATTTATTTGATTTATATTGCCACCTATTCGCCCATGGCAACTCAAGGCAGCTTACACAATGTAAAATCATATTTAAAAATAAAAACAATAAGAACTGACAAAAAGAATCAAATAAATTCGTAAAGTACAATAGAACAAAATTTGGGAAAACAAAAAAAACCAAACAAAACCAACTCCCATCCCTCCACCCCGACGACGGTGGGTCACACTAGTCCATCCCTCTCTGGGTTCCCCAGGCCCGCTGGCAAAACCAGGTCTTCAGTGCCTTTTGGAACAGTATTAATCAGGGAGCCATTCTAATCTCTGGGGGAATGATGTTCCAGAGAGATGGCGCCACCACAGAGAAGGCCCTTCTTCTCGGTCCCACCAGGTATATCTCCCTCAGGGGTAGGACCTGCAGCATTCCCTGCCTCCTTGCTCTTATGGGTCGGGTAGATGTCACTGGCAAGAGATGTTTCCTCAGATGAACCCAAGCCATGAAGGGCTTTAAAGGTGACAACCAGAACCTTGAATTGCACCTGGAAGCAAATTGGCAGCCAATGCAGCTCCTGCAGGAGATGTGATACATGTGCACACCAGGGTCTGTATAAAACCATGTGGGCTGCTGCATTTTGCACCAACTGGAGTTTCTGGATGTTCTTCAAGGGCAGCCCCATGTAGAGCGCATTGCAATAATCAAGACAAGAAGTGACCAGGGCATGATTGTGAGTAGGGACCGCTGATACAGGAAAGGGCGTAACTGGTGCACAACCCGCAGTTGCATAAAGGCCCTCCTGGCCACAACTGCCACCTGCTCTTCAAACAAGAGTTGTGAGTCCAGGATAACCCCCAGATTACACACAGGGTCTGTTTGGGGTACTGCCACCCCATCCAAGACTAAAGGTGGTAATTCTCCCTGAACAAACGAACCCAGACCGAGAGCCACTCAGTCTTGCATGGGTTTAGTTTCAACCCATTTGCTGCGCGTCAGCTGTTTAACACACAAGAGATTGCTGGAGAAGGTCAGTAGCAAATGCTCTGCATGGACGCAAAGCACATGCTGACTGAACTGGTTGTTACACCCATTGAATCGTACCCCTGTAACAGACCTCCTTGCGTGTCTGAAAGTACATCTCTTCCCCCCTCATCTTTACAGTCTATGAAACTAGGGAGGGTCTTTTTTGAGATGTTTGCTTCACCCACATTCCTTCTGCAGGCTCAGCTGCCACTTGTCTGATCATTGTCTAGTCTGTAGTTCTTCTTCTGGTCTCCCAAGGTCATTCTCACATACCATTAGGCCAGAGAGCTCAGTCTTCACATAATGTGACCAAAATAAGATAATTTGAGCCTGGTTATTTATCCCAGTGTAGAAATCTTTCCTTTCCTTTCTCATTCTAATTTAAGATGTATTCCATTTGTATTAAGCTGAACTCTGTCTCCTGCATTACTCGAAGGAGATCAAATGTACACATAAAAAAAATCTCCTTTTCAGACATATATATTTGAAGTCCTTTCCTTCCCACGCTCCGTTATTGAAATAAATGGTATTTTGTTCTTGAGCTTAGCTTTTCAGGCCATGCAATGAACTTTCTCTATATTTCAAGAATGAAACTGGATTCTTTTGCCATTTTAATTAGCGTGACTGAAAGAGTTTTCCATTTGATGGATGGGTAATGTCATCAATAGCTCTGATTCATACTTCCAGGATTAAAAACCATATGATTTTGCATATTTTGTTCTTGAGAAGCAAGATGTTGGATGAGTCAGGCCAGAGGTTGGGAATGAAGGCTTCTTTTATGACTTGAGGACTTCAACTCCCAGAATTCCTGAGCCAGCAGGAATCATAAAGGGGCCATCATTCCCCCATCCCTGAGCTTGGCCTGTTCTGTATTCTGTACAGATGCAGGGAGATAAACTCAACAAGACATCCATAACAAAGTACATTTATTGGTTCATCAGGTATCCTCCTAACTCACATTTGAGGCGAAGTTCTTCTTTAATGATCAATTCTTTGCATATCTGCCTTGTCGATGAAAAGATGGTTTATCTCCTATCCTTTTTCTCCCATCTTGTAACGATAGAAGTAGAACAACTACCATGAGTCCATGAGTTCAGGCAAGAGTGAGTTTTCTCCGCCAACTCCGGAAAACTCCGCCAACCCATTGAGGGTCAATTTAGCGACCAATTAGGATTACAGATGTAATCATGTGACATGGACTACATTTCCCAGGATACCTTAATTGCATTTACCATGATGTATTCCCTTAAGGGAACAGCTCACAATTGCTACCTAACTATCCAATTCCCATACACTGGCTAGACAGCCCAAGAATCTTAGTGTGATCCACAAAAGTTCTTTCATTCACACTCTTCAAAGTTGGACCATGAAAAAGAAGAATTTCTCCTTCGAAATTCCTCAACAAGATCAAAGTTGCCTCTGAAGTTGTGGGGGTGAGGATATCACTGGGTCCTCGAAACCTTGAGAGGCTCTGGAATTGTAGCCAAGGAGAAATAAACATTAAACTAAAATGGTGTTGCTGAGTTTTGATAATGAATTTATAAAAATGGGTGTGTGTGACTTTTTTTCCTCCTGTTTTTCACTTAAATAGTAGCATCTCCTCCAGCACTCACAATAAAAGTAAATCTGAGGTACGGTCCTCAATTTATGACTACAATTGAACCTCAGTTTTTTTGTTGCTAAGCAAGGCATTTGTTAAGTTTGTTTTGCCATGTTTTACAACCTTTATGTCGCAGTTGTTAAGCGAATCACTGTGGTTCTTAAGTGAATTATGCAGCCATTGAGTGAATTTGACTTCTCCCATTGACTTTGTTTGTCAAAAGTCAGCTGGGAAGGTTACAAATGGTGATCACATGACCCCTGGCATAAATACATACCAGTTGCCAAATGCCCAAATTTCAATCACGTGACCACAGTGAAGCTGCAATGGTCATTAAGTGTGAAAACCCATCATAAAGCACTTTTTTTTCAGTGTCATTGCAAACTTCAAACAGTCATTAAATGAATGGTTGTAAGTCAAGGTACTACCTGTAATGCTAAGAAGGCTGGACTAGAAATAATAATAAAAAAAGACCCGGATTCAAATCCTCCCTCAGCCAAAACAATCACTGGTTTGAACAAGGCTCATTTTTTTTCTCATTTACCCAACCTGGTTCAGTGAATTACTGAATATAGTGAATTACTGTAATACAGTGAATTACTGTAAGGATAACATTAAAGAAAGAGAAAAACCAAGGAGCACATTTTCAATTATGTGAGAGAAAAAGAGCAATCATAACATTACTTCTCCCTTGTTTGTGTTATATATAGTTGTATATATATGTATAGTATTTAGCTTTGTTCGGGTATTTTCCCACGTCTTTATAGTTGTGCTTTTAAAGTTAAAGCGACGTTTTGGCAGATTCTAATCTGCCATCATCAGGCTTCTGTATTGTGTTCGTCTTAGTAGTGTGTGTCAGGTTTTCACAGCCGTTTCTGTTTTAAATTTGGTGCTAGCCTCGTGCTTTGTTAGAATGATATTTTTTCATCCTGATTGGTTGGGAGTCTTGGTCTGTGTTTATTGGTCTTGGAGTTTGTTGTGTCCTGCTTGATTGGTGTTTCTAATGTCTTCTGTCTGTTTTGTAGTGGGTTTTTTTTTTTTTTTATGCCTTGATTGCTAGGCGAAACATTGTGTTTTGGGTGTATTGGGGGGCTTCAGCAATAGTTGGCTTCCAGGTGAATGGCGCTATGATCGTTTATTCAGAAAGCTAGGTTTTATCTGGGTGATTAGCCTAGGGGTGTATTGTGGGGCTTGAAGGTGTGCAGGGGGGGGGGGGTTCTATTTTATGTTCCAGGTGCTTTGTTTGGGCTTGGTGGCGTGGAGATTTCTGTTTTTTGTTGGATTGGGGCAGGCCTTCCAGATAATTGACCTTATATTGATTTGTTATGATAGTGGTGTGTGGTGTGTGTGTGTGTGTGTGTGTGTGTAGTTGTATGTTATGATGTTGTATGTATCGTATGTATATATATAAGTATATTATATATATATATACTATGTGTTTTTAAGCTCTTTTTTTAAAAGGCACAAATATAGTATATATATATAATATATTAGTATATATATATATTTATCTTATTTATTTTTTATTTATTTATTGTAAGCTTTCGCGGGGTACTTACATGGTGTGCTGTCACGCTTCCTTCAGGTATGCATCCGGCGCACGTCATCTGTAGAGAAGCCATAGAGGATAGAGAAAACGCCACACAGCATGCAATAGAAATGAGATGAATACTCGCCGCCTACCAACCATTTGGAAACCTGCCCTCAATAATAAGCTGAGTACCTAACATGAAGAATGACGCGCAGACCCACACGCAGCGAGTTGCCACACAGATGCCTACCACATTTGCCAGTGAAAAAAGACTCTTCACCGCGCACTCACAGACGAGGAGACACGAGCGAGCGAACCAGAAAGCATCACTGCAGCTGCAGGCCACTACCGCACCTTCAAACGCCTCTGACCATACAAGAAGCCAACTGACACGCCACGGCATGAAGATGGTGGCACCGACCGACGAACAGACGAGCAAACAACAAGGATCAGCAGTCACGGCAGCTCAAATGCCCGCGCAAGCACTAACCTTACCTGAAGGCACAACAACGCCCAAGTCCTAACAGAACACGACCCCGCCAATCAGAACACGAGCCAACCACCCTACCAATCACGACACAGCGGGCAAACCCGGCCACAGCAATCAAGTCACACCCCAGTAGCAGTTAAAAGGGAGGAAGAAGCAGGCTGCAAGCTCACATTATTCTGAGAAGCACAGAGCTGAAGAAAGCAAGGCTGAAGAGTTGGATGATGAGGACTTTTCATCGAAAGCATTGGCTAGATAGCTTTCCAATTCTACGCGGGAGAAACGCTGAATACTCAAAGAATGGGAAGGAAGGCTAAACAGGCACAAATATTATATATTTGGTGCTGTTTAGGCTTCTTCGGGTATTATCCACGTCATCTGTAGTTCGTGGTTAAAGTTGTGAGCTGGCATTGTGTCTTCTGTTAAAGTTGAATTTGAAACTAGAGGAACTGTGAGACAGCACTTCCGCATACAGAAGCCTGAATGATGGCAGATGAGAATGTCTGCGAAAACGTTGCTAGCAGACTTTTAAGCAGAACTAAATGAGCTACAACTTTAACAGAACTACAATGACGTGGGATAATACCCGAAGGAAACTAAACAGCACAAATGTAAGTGCCCGCGAGAGCTTAAAAAAATAAAAAAACAAATATATATATATATACATACTCATTTATTTTATCCAATTTAGATATTGCCCATTAGATCTGGGCAATCTGCAAATAAAAACTATAAAACCAAAGAAATGTTACTCCATAAAACCTCAGAATAGCATTGCGAATCAGAACGATGTGCTCCCATTGACTTCAGTGGTATTTGAGAAAGCTAAGGGGCTGAAATCTTGTGACCAATTTCCTCTAGCAAGTCCAGTGGTATGTATTTGCTTCTGGATTTCCATCATTGACAAACATGGGTCTGTCTTCGTTGTAAATGTATTTAGTTACTTGTTCGATTTTTATCCTTTGCTACTTTATTAAGTAACTCAAAGTGGTGAACATACATGATACTCCTTCCTCCTCCTCCTCCTCCTCCTTTTTTCCCCACAACAACAACCCTGTGAGGTGGAATGGGCTAAGAGAGAAGGACTGGCTCAAAATTACCCAGCCATCTTTTGGGCCTAAGGTGGGACTAGAACTCACAGTCTCTTGTTGATTGGTCCAAAATCATCCAACCAAGTCTCCTGCCTAAGGCGGGACTAGAATTCATCATCTACTGTTGATTGGCTCAAAGTCCCCCAGCCAGCTTTCATGCCTAAGGCGGGACTAGAACTCACAGTTTCCTGGTTTCTAGGCCAGTACATTAACCATGACATAAACTGACTTTCTGGAAATGTCAACTAACTGGGTTTGAAATATATTGTCCTCAGAAATGAGGAAAAGTGGGGGCAGCCACGTCTGTAATACACTATATCAAACCTACAATATGTGTGTACATTTTTTCCAGTCAGGATTTCCACCGAGCAGATTTTTAATTCACATTCCAGATTTTGATGTGCAGTATTTATAAATCAAGGGAACATGTTTTGTAAAAAATAAAATAAAATCAAGTTTCCTTCCATCTGGCTCTTAGTGGCTTATTTTCATGGACATGTCCATGTTGTTTTGTAGGCAGCAGTACAAAATTCATTTGTCATTTCCTTTGTCTGGGATATTGTCTTCTATCCTAATCCCTCGGATTACCTTGTGGTCTCTTGTCAAGTTCTAATGAGGTCCAGTCTTGCTGAGCTCATTTGAGTGAGGCTAGATCTGTTAGGTGTTGCTGCTAGCTACCCATTTGCAAGCCAATTACTGAGGTGTAAAAGTGTAAGGAAAGTAGACAATGTAGGGAAGAGGCCAAAAATTATGTAGACTGATTTTGCAACCACTATCCATACATACCAATTCTTGGTTAAATTAGAAGACTTGAAGATTACATTCACTTCAGATTTCCTGGATCTACACATAGGATGTTCCTAGACCTTCAGGAAACATAATAAAATATGAAAGCAGAGACAGAAAGAGAAACTTAAGTCCATTTTCTTGAATTTAGATTCTGGAGCTCTTTAGATTTGCCAGCCACGAATATTACCACCCTTTCACTACAATTGCCTCCATTTATATTATTTAGTGGGAGATCATCGTCAGATATTCAGACAAACAAACATTGTCATTGTGCAGAAGTGTCCTCCTTTTTATTTTAGGCATTTCAGGTTGAAAAGGAATAATAATATGGAATGAGGCAGATGTCTCATTGCTTTGGAATTCAGGTCCAATGAACAAGTAGCTTGAAATAACAATCTGGACTTCCTATTATTACACAACAGGAATTCCTGACAAAGAAGTAGAAATTGGATCTTCAGCTTTGGTACTGAAATGTTAACATCACCTGACAATGCCTTTATTTATTTGGTTCCTCCTCCTATTTTCCCCACAACAACAACCCTGTGACGTGATTTGTGCTGAGAGAATAATTGGCCTAAAATCATCCAGCTGGCTTTCGTGCCCAAGGCAGTGCTAGACCTCACAGTCTCCTGGTGATTGGTCCACCCAGCTGGTTTTCACGCTTAAGGTGGGACTAGAACCCACAGCCTCCTGGTGATTGGCTCAAAGTTACTCTGCTGGCTTTCATGCTTAAGGCTGGACTACAACTCACAGTCTCCTAGTGAATCGCCCAAAGTCACCCAGCTCACTTTCATGGTCAAGGCAGGACTAGAACTCACTGTCTCCCGGTAATTGGCCCAAAGTCACCAGGCTTTCATGGCTAAAGCAAGGACTGGAACAACCACCTCTTCTGGCCTGGTGCCTTTTCTTTGGGATGGGGGACCTGAAGGCTGTTGTGATACCACATAAGTATTTCCACCCAGTTTCTGATCTCCGCCCAGCTGGTTCTCATTCAGTTCAACCATCGGCATCCCAGCCTCAGTGGACCATGTAATCTGCAGCTGTAGCCAGAGGTAACGCTTCCACTTCCAGAGCATTTCTCTTAAAAGCATGGCAAAGTAAAGATGACCGATATCCAGAGCTGCTTCTGTTCAATTTAGAGCCCAGAGCTGTTCGGATTCCATTTGGCAAAGTCGTTCTACACCCAACCATCATGGCAAATTTCCCTAATTTTGAGCAGCACTGGATGCATTGACTTTAAATGCATCAGATTCGGTCCTCCACCATGATGGTAGCATCGCTAACTCAAATCATGGGACGGCAAGGAACATACATGAATACAGGTAGTCCTCAACTTACGACCACAATTGAGCCCAAATTTTTCTGTTGCTAAACGAGACAGTGGTTAAGTGACTTTTGCCCACTTTTTCCAATCTTTCTTGCTTAGTAACACGGTTGTTAAATGAACCGGACTTCCCCATTGACTTCGCTGGTTAGAAGATCTCAAAAGGTGACCACGTGACCCCAAGACACTGCAACCATCATAAATATGAGTCAGTTGCCAAGGGTCTGGATTTTGATCAGTCGGCATGCCTTCAGGTGCTTTGCAGAATAAGTTGACCTCCCCTTCTTTCAAGCAGCCCCTCAGGTACTGGAAGACTCCTATCCACACCAAGAGTACTGCATCCAGTTTTGGTCACCACCCTATAAAAAAGATGTTGAGACTTTAGAAAGAGTGCAGAGAAGAGCAACAAGGATGATTAGGGGACTGGAAGCTAATACATCCAATGAACGGTTACAGGAACTGGGCCTGGCTTGTCTAGGGAAGAGAAGGACCAGGGGAGACAGGATAGCGGCCTTCCAATATTTGAGAGGCTGCCACAGAGAGGAGGGGGTCAAGCTATTTTCCAAAGCACCTGAAGGCCAGACAAGGAATAATGGATGGAAACTGACCAAGGAGAGTATTCAACCTGGAAATAAGGAGAAACTTTCCGACAGTGAGAACAATCAACCCATGGAACAGAAATTGCCTTCAGGAGTTGTGGGATATTCATCACTGGAGGCTTTCAAGAAGAGACTGCCATCTGTCAGAAATGGTGTAGTGTATCCTGTTGGGTGGGGGGTTGGACTAGATGACCTACAAGGTCCCTTCCAACTGTGTTAATCTGTATCTAACCACATCACCCCTAGCCCTTCTTTTCATTAAACTATGCACACCCGATCTTCCTTTGTCTATCACAAGAGAAGCAGCAGCTGCCTCAACCATACTGGCTTTGGGATCAAAATAAAAATCATTAACCAATTGCTTTGAGTTCAGGCAAAAAGAAAGTGACTTTTTGGTTTCCTTGCTGGATCAATAGCAAATCTTGTGGAGAGGAAATGACAAAATCTTTGAGAGGGAGGGGGACAAAATTGATCCTTGATGCTGGAGTAGGATAAGGGAAAGATAGCAGATGTCTTATCCAGATCCACTGATTGTCAAAGCAGATTAGATGTTTATCAAGGGCACCCAGGGTTGGGTGGGAGACCTAATGTCCCAAGAGCCAAATAAATAAACAAACTTCAAAATGATGTTTATCGATGAATTTAAAAAATGGGATGCAAAGTACAAGACTATGTTTCAGGCAGACAAATGTAAACAACTTCACTGGAGAAGTAAAAACAATTGCAAAAAGATAAGGTGGACAGTACTTGGCTTTGTTTTGTTTTGTTTTTTTGTTTTTTCAATTCTTTTTTTCCTCCCTTTTGTGGAAAGAAAAAAAACGACCTTGGGAGAAGTAGTTTATTGCAAACTGAATCACAGTCACAGTGTTGATGTGGGCAGAGAAAAATGGACAAATGCAAGGGCGGGGTTCTGTTCAGAGAAATATAGTTTTTGGAACCTAGCAGGGAGCGTTGATGTCCACTCTAAGAAAGATTAAGGCAACTGAAAACCAAAATTGCAAAGAATAGTTTGGAAAAAATGGGATTGCTTAGCTTGGCGAAGAGGCAAACAGAGGGAGGGTGGAAGGGAAGAGATGATGGTGCTTTAAAATGTTGTCACACAGAAGACCTAGAAAACTATCTTTATTTTTCCAATCTTGCCCCAAAAGAGGGTTTTTACTTCAGTAACAGCACCAGGTCTGTCTTCTTTCTTCTTCAGATAACAGATAATCAGAGTTGGAAGGGACTTTGTAGGTCATCTAGTCCAACCCCCTGCCCAAGCAGGAGACCCTACACCATTTTGGACAGATGAGAGTCCAATCTCTTCTTGAAAGTCTCAAGTGATGGCGATCCCACAACTTCTGAAGGCAAGCGGTTTAATTGATTGATTGTTCTCACTGTCAGAAAGTTTCTCCTTATTTCCAGGTTGAATCTCTCCTTGTTCAGTTTCCATCCTTTATTCCTTGTCTGGCCTTCAGGTGCTTTGGAAAACAGATTGACCCCTTCCTCTCTGTGGCAGCCCCTCAAATATTGGAAGACCGCTATCATGTCTCCCCTGGTCCTTTTCTTCACTAGACTAGCCAGGCCCAGTTCTTGCCAACTGTTCATCGTATGTTTTAGCCTCCAGTCCCCTCATCATCCTGGTTGCTCTTCTTCATTTCTTCATCATCATTTTTGAAGTGTACACAGCCCCTTTCTTTGTCACTCAGGACACAGAGTAATGGATTAACTGAAAGGCCAGCAGATTCCAACAATATTAGAGAATAAATTCAATTTAACTGTGGAATCAATAACCCTGAGAGGTAGTGGGTTCCCATAAAATCCTCCTGCCTGAGGCTACCAAATCTCTGTCAACCCTGAAGCGAACTTGGCTGAGGCCATCTTGGAGGCTTCAGGGTTGCCACAAGGAAGAAGAAGAGACAGGGAGTGGAGAGATAGATAGCTGGGGGTTTGTAGTCAAAACAAAAAAGGCTTCCTGTGGGAACCAAGGACATTCTAACAGGTGGCTTGGGAGAGGAGGAGTGGAGAAACACAAGCAACCATCCAGCACCTTGACCGGACGATGTGACTGATGACTTGGGGGAAAGGAGAAACTATTACCTGTCTCAGAGTTCTGCTTTCTAGAAGTGCATTACTTGGAATGCTGACAGTTTCTTTCTTGGATGCTTTCAGTTGGATTGTTTCAAAGGGGCTTTTTCAAAAGGCAACTGGGCTGTTTTCTCTTGAGAAGGAGGAGGAGGAGGAAGAAGAAGAAGAGGAAGAAGAAGAAGAGGAGGAGGAGAAGAAGAAGAAGAAGAAGAAGAAGAAGAAGAAGAAGAAGAAGAAGAAGAAGAAGAAGAAGAAGAAGAAGTTGTTTTGCTTCTAATCCAAGAAGCTTCATCAGTTGTGATGGAGTTGGATCATCTTTGGAAGTTTAAATTGGATTCCCCTACCAAAGAAGAGAGTTGGATTGGATGTTCTCTCTGACCTCTTCCAGTTCCAGGTAGTCATCCCATGGAAGTGGTCCTCCAAGGATCCAGATGGGATTTCCCAGTCCTCCTAGACAATCCCAAAGACCAAACTGGAAAGCTTTTGCAAAAGTACATGTAAGTGGTCCTTGACTTACAACGGTTCACTGAATGACTGTTACAATGGCCCAGAAAAAAAGTGACCTACGACCATTTTTCACACTTACGACCGATGCAGCATCTTCATGGTCAAGTGATTTACATTCGGACGCTTGACAACTACTTCACATTTATGATGGTTGCAGCATCCTGGGGTCATGGGATCCCCTTCTGTGCCCTTCTGACAAGCAAAGTCAGTGGGGAAACCAGATTCTCACTTAACAGCCCTGTTGTTAAATTAACAATTGCAGTGATTCACTGAACAAATGTGGCAAAAAAAATTGTAAATTAGGGCAAAACTCAAGCAACAAAAATTTTGGGCTCAATTGTGGCCGTAAGTTGAGGACTATGTGTATCTGGCTTGCTCCTGAATTACAAACCTGCTTCTAACAAGGATGGTGTCATGACAAGGTCACACGTTGACCTGTTTGCCTTCACGAACATGCTGTGTCTCAAATGTTATTGCCTCTTTCGTTTATTTATTTTTCCACCTCCCCCTTTTCTCCCTCTGATAATAATAATTTAATGGAACATCTTGCATTTGGAGCATTAAGCATCAATTTCCCCCTCTTCCCTCCAGCATCGTAATTTCCCCCCCTCCTCCCATTTTAATATAGTGCAACCAGCTCTCTTAGGACTTCTTTTGCAGCCAGGCAAACGCCCATCCAGAAGCACACAAAGAGAGAGGGTGAGGGCAAGGAATATTGCAAAATTCTTCCTAGATGCATTTTGCACTTTCATAAAACTGCAGGCTCACAATTTTCTCATGTGTGAGAAGCCAGGATGTTTCAGATTTTTCCAGATTGAACATGATGATGCAAAAGGGTTTGATGTTGCCATTGTAATGGTTTATAGAAGGAAAGGGCAGGTTTAACTCAGAGCCTTAACCATTGCAAAATCAACAGTTTTCCAATCGGCCGACGCCAAGCCTCTCTTTTCAGAGGGGAAAAGAAATAACTTAATGGGTTGTCTAATTGGGCGGCAAAAATTGTTTACAATCAGCTATCGCAAAGTTTGCACTTTCTGCTCCCCCTGCCTCGCTCTTCCCTCCCAACTCTGTCATTGTTTCATAACCAGCTTATGTCTAGTTTAATTCATTTGTGTATATTACAGCTGAAATTTCCCCTGTGTCCACATAATTGTGATTTTGCCATCATCTCAAATGAAGACTGACTGCTAAAATCAGAAACGGGAAATAGTCTGGGCAATTAAAAAGGTGCTTTTAGGACAACCAAAATTGCAGGAGCATCCAGCAATTGTTCCAGGTGTGGCCACCCTCCTCTCCCCCCTGCCCAGCAGGGCCCAACCAACACTTGTAACCTCACTGGTAAGGGTGTGAGAACAATCAAGAAGAGAAGCAACTTAGAACTAAGAAGAAATTTCCTGAGGATGAGAACAATCAACAAGTGGAATGGCTTGCCTTCAGAAGTTGTGGGTGCTCCATCACTGGAAGCTTTTAAGAAGAGATTGGATAACCATTTGTCTGAAATAGTGTTGGGTTTCCTGCTTGGGCAGGAGGTTGGACTATAACACCTCTAATGTTTCTTCTAACTCTGTTATTCTGTTATCTGAGGAGAACTTTAGAGGAATCCTCATGGTCAGTCTTGGGTGGTCATTTTATAGATACAGAATACTAGCATTGGAAGTGACTTTGGAAGCCTCCCAGATCCAATAGAAGACCCTAAACCATTGTGGAAAAATGGCTGTCCAATCTCTTCTTAAAACTTAGTGATGGAGCACCCAAAACATCCAGAGATAGAACATTGTTCTCACTGTCAGGAAATTCCTCCTTAATTTTAGGCTGGATCTCTCTTTGATCTTTGGTCCCATCCTCTCTCCAGATGCCTGCAATCTCTCTGGCTTCCCACATTTCTATCGCGTCCCAAAAGAAAGCCATCCAAATCTTCAAGATAGTGTTACTGCCATTGCTCCATCAGACTTCTGCCTTTGGGAAATAGTTACTGTATTTTATATATTTTGAATAAACGAAGCGGTTGACATGAGGCAATAGGAATCATTTACCTCCAGTCTTATCTTCTCTTCTAAAAATGTCTCTGGAGTCCAGATGGACTTCACGAATCAGGAAATGATGGTGGTTGCAGCTTTGGGGTCTCTTTTTCCCAGAGGAAAAACAAAAGAAAGCTGGATGATGAAGAACGATCCATAATTCTCAACCAGATTTTGCTGGTGAGGAGTTTTGCAAGACAAAAGTCCAATGTAAGTAAAGAGAAGGTAGGGTTGGGATGTAGGAATGAGTTTGCTTGGAGCTTGGAGACCATCAGGGAATTGACTTTTAATGATCAACCTAGAGCAAGGGTCTTCAAACTTGGCAAGTTTAAGACTTGTGGACTTCAACTCCCAGAATTCCTGAGCTAACATGACTGGAGGAGGAATTCTGGGAGTTGAAGTCCACAAGTCTTAAAGCTGTCAAGTTTGAAGACCCCTGTCCTAGAGTAATAACTTGGTTCTTCAGATTCCCTTTTGTCTTCTGTACTGGTCAGTGTCTCTGGTATCCCAGAGCAGTGAATGCTATGAGAGGACACTTGGACTAGATGATGGTCTTGGATGGACAGCCTGTCAGTCAATGTTGGAAAGTGAGAAGCTCCAGTTCAGGGTGTCATCCATCAGTCTCTTTCAATTCTATCTCTGGTTTGTTTTTCCTTCTCTTTTTTGGTACTCTGCACTCAAGAATCATTTGCTTTTCAGTGTAACGTTGGTTGTCAGAGACATAGAATGGCAAACAAGGAAGTAATGAGCATGCTTAGTCCTTGCTGGTCACATACTCCTCTATCCGTGTGCTTCTGTCTGCCTCGTTCTTCAAATTCTTATGTGGATAAAATGAGGTCTTGGGAGGGAGAAGAAAACCAGAAAAATGTTGAGTTGCCAAGTATTTTGAATGGGACTAGGAGAGGTAACCTAGATATGCATGCAATAAGCATGGAATGGAATAGTCCAGTTAGGTGGCCCCAAGATGGATAGTCCTTGACTTATGACCATTCTTTTAACAACAATTTGAAGTTACAACAGCCTTGGAAAGTAACAACCATTGCACCACCCCTGTTGTCACATGTTCACAATTTTCACAACCAGTTCACATGTATGACAGTTGCACATGGTTGTGATTTGTGACCTTCCCAGCCAGCTTGCAGCAAGCAAAGATCAATTGGAGAAGTGAGATTCATTTAATGACCATGTGATTCGCTTAATAACCACGGTAAAATAATCATAAAAACCAGTATAGTCACAAGATGACTCTTAACAACTGCATCACTTAGTGATTTAAAAAGTCCAGTCCCAATTGTGATCATAAGCTGTATTCCATCATTAGGAAACAAATGCAAAAAGTATGGAAAGCTATTAGGAACATTTTAAATTTTGCTGGATGCAGGAACACAGCCATGATATAAGACAGGGGTGTCAAATTCACTGCCCGCGGGCCAGATGTGTCGTGTGCTTGTCCCGCCCCTGCCCAGTTTACTGAAGGGGGGGAAAATCCCGATATGTCACATGACAACATCATGACAATGCAAGTTTGACACCCCTGATATAGGAAGTGTTGCTGAAATTGAAGACACTCATCATCATAGAAATGCAAGAATCAAAGAATGTAAACTTATTGAAAAGGAGTGAACCAAACAATGGACAAAAGTAGTGGCATTATGTGAGAAGGAAGTACATAACTCCCCGGAATCTGAGTATGAAGGTCCTCTCAAAAGCAATAAGAATACAAGAATACAAGAATACAAGGAAGGCAGGAAATATATGATATGATTACGGAATAGGCCATGACACCAAGTTCAAGGTCTGCAGGTCACCTCCTCCACCTCCAAGACCACGTTACAAATGTCTCTCTCTGTGGAGACATATAATAATAATTATAGATTTCAATCATCTGGATAAAAGTTGGGAAACCTAACATCATCTAAGACTTCAAGGTCCCTAACATTCTCAGTTGTCTTGGTGATTATTTCATTTCCCAGAAAGTTTAGGAAGAGACAAGAGAATGACTCTTCTAGGTCTGGTCCTGACCAACCAAGAAAAGTTGGTTGAAGAAGTAAAGTTGGTTGAAGAGGTAAAGCAGTGGAGATTTTGGGAAGGAGATGCCACATCAGCTGAAGATCCTCTGAGCTACAGAAAGAGAGACTGCAACATAATCCTAGATGTTCCATCCACCTCGAGACCCACTTTCAAAATCCTATAGATTGGATTGAAGGAAATAAATCCTTATATCAAAGTGAGTTTTAGGAGGATTGGGGACTTTTCAAAAATACATTTGAGAAACGTAGCAAACAGAAAAATGATATGGATTCATAGGGAGCTTTTGACTGAGCTAAGAGTTAAAAGAATAAGAAGGGTGTAGGAGGTTAGCTAAGTGCTAATAACTAACATCTGCAGAAGAAAAGCCAGTTGCTAAAAGAACAAAAAGGGCTTTAGGGGCTAAGTCATTAGCACAAAGAAGAAAAAAAGGAAACTTGGTGCATGGCTTGAAGAAAAGAGCTTCCAGAAACAGAGACCTAAAATGGCGTTGTGGTGAAGGTGCTGAATTAGAATGTTAAGAGACTTAATTTAATAGCTGGAGCTGTGAAAGGTTGGACAATGAGTCAGAGCACACAGTTATAGCTAATTGGTTGAAGAGAGCTGGCCCCTGCATGAGGGAATCTGAGCTGTGATTGGCTGCTGTGGGAGTAAAGGGGGAGTTTCCTTGTTTCCCGCCTTTTTTCCTCTGTGTGCTGCATGGGCTCTGTCATTTACCTCATGATATTGCCACTGTGTTGATTTACCTGACAATATTCCTATTATCCTGACTATCTTGTTTGGTATGTATGTGTGCATACACATACCCCAAACAAGATAGATAGTCAGGCTAATAAGAACGTCATCAGTTAAATCAACACAGCGGGAATATCATGAGGTAAACGACAGAGCCCACACAGCACACAGAAGAAAAAAGGCAGGAAACAAGGAAACTCCCCCTTTACTGCACACACACACACACACACACCAAACAAGATAGGCAAATTGGAACATCGTCAGGTAAATCAACACAGTGGGAATATCATGGGTAAATGACAGAGCCCACACAGCACATATATTTATTATAAGTATCTAAAACTACAAGTTCATGTCAGCACCTCTGACTCCATTTGGACACCGGCTGCACAGTTCCTGATATAGAAGATTGGACACCATGAGGTTTAGTCCCATCGGAATTAGTTGAATTTTGAGCCACTCTCTCTTAGCGTAGCGTACCTCAGATTATTGTTGTTGATTGAAAAATAGGATGAGGCAGCATTAGTCCATGACTTACGACCTTATTCATGTCATGGCCATTCAAAGTTACAACAGCACTGAAAAAAAGTGATCTATGACCGTTTTTCACACTTATGGCTGTGGCAGCATCTCCATGGTCACATGATCAAAATTCAGATGCTTGACAACTGGCATGTATTTATGACAGCTGCAGTGTCCCAGGGTCACCTTAGTGGTCTTTTTTTTTTTTTAACAAATTTTATTCAGTTTTTCACATAAAAACAAAAATCTCTTTTTAGTGGACAACATATTTCTGGTTATCACCTTTACATACAAATATGACAACCTTAGTGGCCTTCTGACAAGCAAGTCAAGGGGGAAGCCAGAGTCACTTAACAACCGTGTTACTATCTTAACAACTGCCGTGATTCACTTAATTGTGGCCTGAAAGGTTGTAAAATGGGGCAAAACTCACTTAATAAATGCCTTGCTTAGCAACAGTAATTTTGAGATCAATTGTGGTCCTAAGTTGAGGACTACCTGTATATACGGTACTTTTGAATTTAACAAAATAAAGGCATGAGATAAATCTAGTAAAGTTTCAGTAGTGGTTAAGAATTCTGGGAGTTGAAGTTCACAAGTCTTAAAGTTGCCAAGTTTGGAGACCTCTAGGTTAAGGCATCAAGCTGAAAACCTGGAGACCATGATTTCTTGTTCTGCCTTAAGCTCCAAGCCAGCTGGATGACTTTAGGCCAATCCCGCTCTCTCAACTCTAAGAAAAGGAAGGAAGCCAAGGCAAACCAAAAAGAGGTTTGCCTAGAAAACAGGAGGGATTTGTCCAAGCAGTTGCCACGAATCAATCCTGACCTGAAGGCAAAAAAAAAAGAAACAAGAATTAAAAAAAGATGATAGAAAGCGAGAGATATAAAAAGGAAACAGATCTCTTCACCTCCTACTTAATTTCAATCATCTTCCAAAGGGGAACTGGGTTCAAATAGACGTAAACAAAACAATATCTGTTTTTTTCTCTCACTATAATCCTGGCAGGTAGGCAAAGTAAGTGGGGATTTGTCACTGCTCAAGGCTCTGAGATCTATTGTAAATTCAGATCTTTACAGGCATAGTCTAGGGCAGCTGGCTGGGGAATTCTGGGAATTGAAATCCACACATCTTAAAAATGGCCCAGGTTGAGCAACATCGCAGCTGTTTTCCCTTTTCATTTAAATTTGCCTTACACTGCAGACCACAAGATGACAGTAAGTAAATTAACTTCTTGAAAAGGTAAATGATACATGTCCTGGATTACACTGAAATTTGACTGCTGACTGCTTTCTCTCATTCCTTTGTTATGCAATAATTTGCAGAAAATGGTTTGCACGGTGATGATAAGAACTCTTTTTGAAAACGGTATAATTCAGCATAACTGTATTTTAAGAGAACCTCATAATGGACTAAGGCAGCGATAACATTCTGCAATTTCTTTACGCACACAAACACACACATATAGATACACGGACCACTCCTTATTGTAATGAAATATTGAATGTTCAAGGCGATTACTTCCAACCTGAATATTGACTTTATCCCAGGATAATAAAAGCAATGGGGAAATAAATGAAGAAATTTGAAGATAAGGAAGAAACAAATATAATAAAATTGTATTGATACAGATGGTAACCAAACCAGCTTGAGAAACATATCTGGTATATCGCGGTCCATGGGACACCATTTTATTTCTAGCAAAAGGGAAAAATCTCATTTCTATAAACTGGAAGTTTTCTGTTAGTAAACTGGATCTGGAATCTCAGCCTGTTGTAGCTGACGGAGCTGGCAGCAGAGTCAGACAGTAGTGAGGAGGTTGGGGAGGAACCTGGGCCAGTCTTGGAGGCTGAGGAAGGCTTGGTCAAGAGCTCTGCATCCGAGGCAGAGATAGGGCCAGGGCAGGCTGGCAGTCATCAGCTGGCTTCTGACTCAGACAGCAGTGAGGCGGGGGAGTTTCTGGAACCGGTTCCAAGCCTGCGCATGTGCATGTGCAGGGCTACTAGAAGACAAGAACAATTAAGAAAGCAGGGTCGACTCAGGAATAAGACCACACCTTGGAGATGATTGGCCCCTCCCATAGGACATAAAAGAGGAGTGAATGGGACATGAGCTTTTGCAGGAAGCAATTAGTTCATCTGGTCGATTCAAGCTTTGAAAAGTTCCATTTGACTCTGTATCAAGTTTGGCCTTGCCCTGCATTGGGCAATTAGTGCTCTGGCAGCATTCCAAGTATGATAAGGTGGGTGTTTATAAACATCCCCCTGAAAGGTTTGTGAAGACTTGCAGGCTGTGAATAAATGGAATTCACAGCTGTGAAAATAAAAGAGGTTTTGCTGGAACTAAGATTGTGTTCTATTTTTCTAAGGAAATCTAGGTCAAAATATAGCCAGAGGTTTTCATAAGACAGGTGGTTCTTGAGGTATGGCCTTAATTGAGCCTGGCATTTACAGTCATAAGTTGTAGCAGTCACAAAGCTTGCCATCACGTGACCGATTTTGATTTTGTAACCTTTTCTGCAGTGGGTGTTAAGTGAATGTGGGGTTTATATGTCCATCGTTAAATGGACCCATGGTTTGCTATGGACCAGTTTTGGCCAGAAAAACTCATGCTGCAGAAAAAACTTCTCCAATTCTTATTTCAATGCAAAAGCCACACTGAAAGTCTTTGTTTTGTTTTCAGAATGACAGGCTCAAGAGTTGCCTCTCTGACTTCCCTTTGGAGCCTGAACAGCTGTCCCAGTTTTAGTCACCATGTGTAGATTATGCTGGGAAAAACAGGAGGCGCTTAAGGACGATGGCAGAGTTTTAATAATAATGACAATGACCTCAATAATTTCAATGGGGCAGGAAACCTTGGCAGCTGTGCTGTGGCCTCTATCCAGTTCGTAGTGAAAACTATGCCATATATAGCAAGAACTGTTGGCACTCAGTGGAATCCTCTTTTCACCAAAGCAGAATTGAATGAACGTGGAAGAAGAATGACAACGAGACTCTGGATAAAACCAACTCTGCTCACTTGATGTTATGCAAGCTCTGGCTAATTTTCCACTGTCAGCCTTCCCAAGTAGACCAGACAGGAAACACGATGAAATGAGCTAATTCTACATTGTTGTAAGGCTACTTTAACAGCATTTTGCAAATCTGAAGCATGATTCTTCCCTGGTAAATTAGGGAGTGTCTTTTCTGAAATTAGGAAGAATCTCTTGCAGTGGTGGGATTCAAAAATTCTCACTACTGGTTTGGTGGGCGTGGCTTGGTGGGCATGACAGGAGATGGATACTGTAAAATCCCCGTTCCCTCCCAACTCCTGGGGAAGATTACTGTAAAATCCCTATTCCCTTCTAATTCCCGGGGAAGGTTACTGTAAAATCCCCATTCCCTCTCCACTCCTGGGGAAGGATACTACAAAATCTCCATTCTCTCCTCACCCCATTAACCTGCTTTCCAGCTTCATTCTCATGTGCAGGGAAAACAAAGAAGACTCAGCTGATCAGTTGGGACTCTGGAGGCAGAAAATAGATGGGGGTGGGGCCAGTCAGAGGTGGGATTTGCCGGTTCTCCAAACTGCTCAAAATTTCCACTTCTGGTCCTCCAGAACTGGTCTCTGGTGTCTTGCCCCTCTCCCCCCACTATGTAGCTGCAGACTATGCTGTTTCTTACCTCAGGGATCCCCAAACCCTTGGGCCACAGAGTGGTATCAGTCCATGGCTTGTTAGGAACCTGGTCACTCAGTTGGAAGTGAGTGGCGGGCGAGTGAAACTGTGCATGCGTAGGATTTAGGGTAGTAGTGGCTAACCTTTTTCAGCTCCCATGCCAAAAATTGTGCTTGTGCTTGCACACGTGCGCTCACATGGTATTGTGATAATATGCGCGCGATCCCCCCGTGCATCTCTGCATACACCCCGTATCCCACGCATATATGCCATATAACCAACAATCAGCTGGCACGTGGATGGGCAGTGCGCGTGCATGCATAGTGGGGCTCTTCCGGGAGACCTCTTGCGTACCGGCAGTTCTGCATGCCACTTCTGGTACGCATGCCATAGGTTCGCCATCCCGGATATAGGGTGTGTGCTCCTCCTCTTCTTCCTCCCCACTGATCTGTGCAAAAATTGTGTTCCATGAAACCGGTCCCTGGTGCCAAAAAGGTTGGGGACCAATGTCTTATCTGACCATTCCTGTCAGTCCTCCTGGGTAAATCAGACAGGAAGCACGACTAGTCAAAATCTTGCCATATTGGTGATTGTACTGATGACAATCTTATCCATTCAATCATGTCCAACTCTTAGCAATTCTATGAGCCAGGTCTTGCCATATCTTCCAATTCTGTACTGCTTCTTTGAGCTGTTTGATACTCTGGCTGGTGTCAGTTTTGATGGTGTCCAGTCACTGTGTTCTTTGGTGGCCTGGTTTCCTTTGACCGCTAACTCTTCCAAACATAATGGCTTTTGCCAATGATTTCCCTCACATGACATGGGCAAAATAAGTGAGGTACAGTTTTGTGATTTAGGAGGACTGTATTATGCTTTCTCCTCTGGAATGCAGCCCCTCCCTCCTGAGAATCCACTTTTTCACTACTTTCCATCACAAGTTATGTCTATAGGAAGAGAGACTATTCTCTTGTTCAAGGACCTGACAATGCAGTTCCACCTGTGTTGCCAACAAGGAATGGTGTAACAAATGGGATGAGCATATTGTTCTGACCCAGGCTTCGTAAACCATAATCATGCACACACTTATTTTAAAAACAAGACTTATTTTATTACAATGCTGAGATTTGTCTTCATTCTCAGCCAGAATTAATATCAAACAGTTCCCCAAGATAAGCACACACCTTTTCAGTTCTGTGAAGTGCTGCCAAAAACAGAAGTATCAAATGAACTAGAAAATAAACCAACCGAAGTTCAAGAAAAACCCAACTGAAGTACTAAGAGCTTCAAGGATAACTCTGAACTGATCAAACTACTTCGCTTCCTGCAAAGATTTCATCATCTTTGCCTGTCCTTTATACCTTATGGGAGGGGCAATCACTACCCAGCTTTACTCCCAAGTTGCCCCTTTGATTTCAGCTGCTCTCACTTTCTAGCAGCTCTTTGCATACACGCACTGAGAACAGGCTCCCCTGGGTCCTCTGCCTCGCTGCTGCCAGACTCTACAGGCTCTGAAGGGCAGCACCCCACTCCCAGATGGTCCTGGCTCCATCTTTGCGTTGGACGCAGGACCCTCATCCGAGTCCTCTCCAGACTCCCTGACTGGTCCCCGTTCTTTCCCAGTGATTCTGCTGCCGGCTGCACGGCTGCTGGCAAACCGCAACACATATTTACATTAATTCAAAAGAAAAAAAACCATGGTCAATTTTTTGCATTTTCTCCAGTGTGCTGGATGGGGAAACCAGGTCTGGAGGAATGGTTGGTTTTTGTCCAGGGAAGGTGTCAAAGTATCTGAGAACTGTGACTGTTCTTCCCAGGGCTTGTCATCATAGTTGACTCAGGGTTATTACTGCTGAAGAGGATATCTAAATACTGTATTTTGGATCTCATTCAGTTCAGATGTAGGAGATGAGCAGGCAGAGCCGGAGAGTGTGGAGTTAAATGTGTCATCAATTAGAGTTCTTATGTTGTCACAGACATTCTGAGTTCAGCCCCTGCCCTCACCCACAAATGCCATTGATCCTTATTTGGTGCCTGTTTAGTATTGTACTGCTTGACTAGATTCTTGTGTATGGGCTTGAATAAATCTTCTGTGCTACAATTTAACATTTGATCATAATCCTTTGTGCCTAAAATTACTCCAATTCAAGGCTGGACTTGGATCATTTGTGGCAATGTAAGGATTCTAAGCTTATGACATGTTTAACACTGCCCCCAGCTCTGCCTGCCCTTCTCCTATACCAGAAGCCCTTCCTGATCTGCCAAGGTCCCACAATGCTGAGATTGTAATCCCTATACTTTCCAACCAGTGGCTGGATTCAATTGTTTTTACTACCAGTTCTGTGGCCATGGGTTGGTGGGTGTGGCAGAGGAAGGATATTGTAAAATCTCCAGTCAGAGGTAGTATTTGCCAGTTTTCTGAACTAGTCAAAATGTCTGCTACAGCTTCTCCAGAACTGGTCAGAACCTGCTGAATACCAACTCTGTTTCCAACCAGAATATCTCCTCAAAATTGCAGAGAGAAGAATTTGGAATTGTTTAAAGTCTGTGCTGTCAAATAAAGTAAATTGCTGTCAAGAAAGCTGGAACTGCAATAATCCTCCTCAGCTTTTATACTGATGAATTAGTTGATTAATTAATAATGCAGATTTTCCCAGCTTTGTTCGGTAGCAACTGTTAAGCCTGTTTGGAACTTTTGGTGCTTCAAAAAATAATCACATTCTTTAACAATACTGTAAATTTATATGGGAGCCAAAGGCGTTATTTTATTTGCATGTCAGCAGCGCTCATTAACAATTCTGCTTTAAGCCCAAGGGACTAGTGAGCAAGGTCAAGTGACACCATCCTAGAGAAGAAACATATCAAACTGCCCTAGAATGCAAAAATGAAGCTAAGAATAAGTAAATAAATAAGAAAGTGGTGTCCTGAAGGCATTGTTAAAAAAAAATAATTGCCCAGAAAAACTGGAGCAGTGTTCATCCTTCTTGTATTTGCAGCTATTTTGTCTCCTTCTTTGCTAAGCTGGAAATAAGCAGCCACTGATATTGGTTTCTGTTAGAGTTTGCAGCAGAAATTCAAGTCCAGAAAACACACAGATGACTGTCTCAGCAGCATTCATTACACTTCTTTTTGTATAAAATAAGTAAATGTACAATACCAGTGGTTTCTTCCAACGTGGAAAGGTTACAAGCAAACACAAACATAAGCAGACATGTTACAGCTCCAGTTCAGAGCAGAGCTCAGTTTCAGCAAGCAAGTTAGTTTCTCTTTTACTTTAGAGCTGAGCACAGAATAGAGATAAACCAGGTTCCCTCTTTAAGTTTCAGCCCCCAATTCAGCTCTCATTGGCTGCCTTTGTTACTAAGCCCTATTCAGTTCATGAATATACTCTGACAGTTTCTCAGTTAGTGTTCTAATTTGGAAATAGCAATTGCACTTAGTCTTATATACCGCTTCACAGCTCGCTCTAAGTGGATTACAGCAGAGGTGTCAAATTTGATTTCATTGAGGGCTTCATTAGGGTTGTGTTTGACCTCGGGGGGGGGAGGGTTGGGTGGANGAGGGCTTCATTAGGGTTGTGTTTGACCTCGGGGGGGGAGGGTTGGGTGGATGTGGCTTGGGTGGGTGTGGCGATGTCACTCATTGAGGCTCTGTTTTCGGCCGTGATGGCCTCCTGCAGTCCTCTACCAGTGAAAATGAAGCTCGGGGAGGCCACAAGTGGCTCACCCGGGCTCTGTTTTGAGCCGCAACAGTCTCCTGCAACCCTCTGCTGCGTCGCCTCCCTGAGTTCCATTTTCACTGGTAGAGGGTTGCAGGAGGCCCTTGTGGCCCAAAACAGAGCCCGGGAGAGCTGCATGGGGCCCTCCCTAGCTTCCTTTTCACTGGCAGAGGCACCATGGGTCAGCCCTTCGCTGTTTTTAGGGCAGACCTGCAGGCCTAAGCAACCCACAGGCCGGATCCAACTCCCAGGCATTGAGTTTGACACCCCTGGTTTACAGAGTCCACATATTGCCCCCAACAGTCTGAGTTCTTGTTTTCCTAACCTCAGAAGGATGGAAGGCTCAGTCAACCTTGAACCAGTCAGGATCATAAGCACATTAAAAAGGAATGGCTTCAATCACATGATTGCAGGAACCATCTTGCCTTGGTATAAACCTTCTGAAGATCATCATCAGTTGTCAAGCTATTCTCCAAAGCCCCTGAAGGCAGAAGAAGAAGCAATGGATGGAAATTAATCAAGGAGAGAAGCAACCTAGAAAGAAGGAGAAATTTGCTAAAGGTTAGAAAGATTAATAGATGGTGTGATGCCCCAGTTGGAATCTGATTCCGAGGGAGAGGTGGAACAGTTGACAGGGAGTGGGAGTGTGGCACTGGTGGCTGTGGAGGAAACTGGGGAAGGGCACAGGCCGGCTGGGTATTCAGAGGAAGACCCAGGCCCACCCCCTCTTCATCCTAGGGCATGCAGGGAGGTGTGGATAAGGGAGCAATGTGGTTTACAGGGGAGGAAAGGGCCCTGATTCCCTTCATGGGCTGCAGCTGGGAAGACTGTTTAAAAGGGCAAACTGTGCACGGCAAAGTTGTTGGGAGCAAAGTGTGCACTATCTTTGTCGAGGCTTATCTGGGTTTTGGTGTCCTCCCAACTGTATGTGCCTCATTATCTTTTGGAAGTTTGCAAATTATAATCCTGGTCTGTAGTAGTTTGTGTTGTTTTTTCAATTTCTACTTTATCTGTATTTTGGGTTTGGACTGCATTTCTTCCCTTTGTAGACTGTTTTTTGAAGAGTTTGATCTCCCGCCGAGGATAATTGGACATTGTGGGCCAAGTTGGAGGCATGAAAGGGAATTTATCTACTTTGGTGTCTTTGTTATTTTTGTGCCACGCCCCAGGTCACCACAGGTGGAAAGACTTACCTCTAGAAGTTGTAGGTGATCCAACAGTGGAGATTTCTACAAAGAGGTTGGACAATCATTTGTCTGAAATGGTACAGGTAATCCTAGACTTACAATTCATTTAATGACCATTCAAAGTTACAACAGCGCTGGAAAAAGTAACTTGTGAAAATATTTCACACTTACAACCATTTCGGCATCATCTCCATGGTCACTTGATCAAAAGTCAGATGTTTGGCAATGGACTCATTTATGACCATTGTAGCATCCCTCGATCATGGCATCCCCTTTTGTGACCTTCTGACAAGCAAAGTCACAACCATGTGATTAACTTAATGACTGCAGTGATTCACTGAACAAGTGTGGCAAGAAAGATTGTAAAATGGGACAATGTTCACTTAGCAAATGTCTCGCTTAGTAGCAGAAATGTTGGGCTCAATTGAGGTCATAAGTCAAGGACTATCTCTACAGGTTTTGGACCAAAGACCTCCAAGGTTTCTTCCAACTTTGTTCTTCTGTTATCATAATAGTACTGTTATTAAAAATTCTCTCAAGCTGGACTTCCGGTTTGAGCTTCTTCAGCGACAGACTGAAACCTCGTCTCTGCGAGGCTTCGATCCGTGTTTGCTGCTGGAGCATCCCGAGCCAGCTGGTTTGGGGGCTAAGCCACCCTGTAGAGGTAGTGAAGTGGGGGGAGACTGCCAGCAGGGTTGAGGAGAGCCGCATCTCTCCTCCCCAGCTGGCCTTTACTCCCTTTCCCGAAGGCGGTTGCAGCGATGGTCAGAAATGGCCACCACAAAGAAGAACTCGACCGGAAAAGAATATGTGCAAGAGGAAGATAAGAAGAGAAAGTTTTTGGTTGACCGCGGTCAAACAGCAAAAGCAACAAATAAGGTACCCTGGAATTGAAACTGTTTAAAAAACAATGACATTGTTCCCTAAGAAGATTTTTAAGCTGCAAAGGAGAGAGAAAAGGGAAAAGATTTGGTTTTCTCTTTTTCCTATACTGATAGCTAAAAACTTAAGCAAGAAATTGGAAAAAAACATCCCACTTTGACATCAATAGGCATTTAATGCTTGAAAATAAAAAGTCAAAGGGATAATAAAGATTTCTGATAATTAAAAGCTTTTTGAAAAACAGGAAAGGAAAGGAGAGAAAAAGAATAAAAGGGTAGGATCTGGAAGGGAGGAGACTGCCTGGAATTAAAAAATCTCAACAAGACTTCCAAAAAGATACATTCTAACGGGAAATATCACAACACAAAACCCCAGGAAGAAAAAGTTGAAAAAGAAATAAGAAGGTGATAACTCAGGATTATCTGGATTACTTTGATGATTTCTGGATTCTTGGTTATCGTTGAATGACTAAAATCAATTGGATGGTTGTTTAAAACTGTTTTTAAAGAGCTCCACTTTTAGAAGAAAACTGAAAATGGGAACTTAAAAAGTACAAAGAACAAATAAGAAGATATAAGTCGGAGGACTTATCTGATTACTGGATGATCTCTGGATTCTTGGTATTGTTTGAATGACTAAAGTCAATCGCCAGGGGGTTGTTTAAAACTGCCTTAAAAATGGCGTCCACTTTTTAGAAGAAACTGAAAATGGAACTTCAAAAAGTACAAAGAAGATGCATAAGGATAGGGAGTACCTTTTGGCTTCATATTTCAGTTTTTAGAACTGGAGAAGTGGAATTATGAGAAAACAAACAAGAAATGCCTGCCAAACAAGGAAGATTGCCAACAAAGAAGAAGCCATCTTTAATGAACAAGTTAATCTTAGATGAGGGAAAAAGGGAAAGGGGGAAAAAGAATGCAAAGTTTAAGATTCGGAAAAACAACTCCAAAAAAATAGAGTGAAAAATAAGGTATAAAATCAGAAAGCAACAGCAAGAGGGAAATGCAGAAGAGAGGAATTAGAAGTAGAGAGACAAGGGGGTGTTAAAAAAGGGGAGGGAGAAGATGAGACGGAAAAAAGAAAGGAAAAAGAAAGTCTATTAAAGGACAGAAACAAAATTATAGAGGAAAACAGGGCCTATTTAGAGATGATGCGCCTGTGGAAAGCTTAATGGAAAAAGGATTCTTCAAAAGTACAAAAGATAGTATATGCGTTATATTTAGAAGTAGAAATAATTTTAGAAAAATATTGAAACAATGTATGATTAAAATTGTTTTGATAAAATAGCTATTGTAAATTCAGTGGAATGCTTGTCCGGAATAAATAAATGTAAAAACAAAGTATATTTAATGATTTAAAAACATGTTGAAAAGAAATTAGGACAAAATTAATTATGGAGATTATATGTGTTTTTAAGAAAGTATTGATATTTTAATTTAAAAAGTGGTTAAATATGTTTAATGTATTTTAATGATTATTAATTGATAAGAACTGAACTGGAGATGGAATGAGGGTTTTATAATTTGCCATATATATACAATTGTTCTTTTTTTTAAAGAATATAGTGTGTATTTAATAAGAATGTACCAAGCAAATTCGATTGGGAAGTATGTATTATGTATTAATATTGAAGGTTCATAAACTTAAGGTATATATTGAAGCGTTTAAATAAGAGTTGAATGGATGCTAATTAAAAAATATAAAGGTGACATACTCCAATTAGTAACTACAGGAGAAATTTGTTTAATGAGAAAGATAATAGAAATTGAACAGAACAGACAAAATTATAAACTATTAATGATGAATGAGATGAATAACCCAAAATAAAATTTTGAGAAAATTAGAAAGAGGGGAAAAAACTATATAGAAAATTGTAAAATAGTATAAGATATGGAAATAGAAAATACAAAAAGGAGCCATTGAAATGAGTTTTATGTCTGTATAAAGAAGGTTAACCTGGGACACATGCCCTATTTCAAAAAGATTTTTTACCTTGATTTTGATGTGTGAAAACCCAAATAAAACTTTATTTAAAAAAAAAAAATCTCTCAAGCTTGGAGTTCCTCCTTTTGCCATTTCCCTTTAGCACTGAATGAAATCAAAATAGTTGTAGGCTCTCAAAGAGAAATTTTAAAAACAACAAAAGGCCAGTCCGGATGTTCACCTCCACCCTGTGCGGCCATCTCTTATCACTAAAGATCGTATGAATGTCATTGCCATCTCTCTTCTT
>BHFT01019679.1:0-28030 GCA_004320025.1 Laticauda laticaudata
GGATGGTAAGTGTTTTTCTCCGTTTTACATCCTCTTTCCATCCGTTGGTGCAGTGTGACAGGGGCTTTAAGTGCTTATGAACATATAGTATCAGCAGCTTGGATTGAATGGAAACACTCAAGTGTACAGGGTGCAAGACCAAGTGGATTTATTCATTTATCAAGTTTATATAGCTCATCTCACAAAAGCAACTCTGACTGGCATACAACAATTGAATAAAACAATAAATATATTAGAAATAATAATTACAAAATAAAAAAATTCATTAGTAAAATTCACACACAAATTGCATTAATGGGGCTAGCTTTGCTCCCTATAAAAAGATTTTTTTTCCATTTGGGTTCCTAATTGCAGAATTCACACCAAACCAGAATTTATATCAAAGTCTCTCTTGCTATAGACACATCTCTAAAATCCGTCACATCATGATAAGCTTGAAATATTTTTATTCTACCTGGTTCTCACTGCAACTTGGCTTGAAATAAATCACAGTTAACCAATTCCTTACAAATGGAAAAGTTTGACCATCAGATTATAGAAAAGAATGAAAAAACTCTATATCAGAAATGAAGAAATGGAATAAACTGTTATACAGGCGGAGCTCCATTCAAAATCCAGGAAAGAAATACTTAGACTCTTTAGTTTAGAGAAAAGATATCTTTTACTGAACTGAAAATGAAGTGTAGCAACCAAAGAATCTGAAATCTGAGAAATTAGGCGCGCATTCACATTAGAAGTGACTGGAAGATGTTCCCCACCCCTAATAGTTTCAAATGTACACTTCCAATTAGAAGTTGTGGATTATGATCATGTGGCATCTTCAGGTGATGATGAGGCCTCTGTCCATTGACCCTTGCATATTTTATAATTGGTCAGTATGCGCAGAGAGAAGAAAGCTAAGCGAGAAGAGAAACCTAACTTCTAGCTATGGCTCCCCCCTCCCATTTTATACAACAGATGAAGTATACAGTCCAGCTAAACCTTACCCCAAAAACTCTTCGACGATTCATCGGTTTTCCATGTTAGTTTGGCTAAAACCTGAACCATACTTCTGACGTTAAGACCCATCCAAGGCTTGACCCTCGCATACAATACTGATTTGAAGGCGAACAACATTTTGAAGTTAAAAAATTCTGGACTCTCGGCAAACTCGGGGGTCGGACTCCAGTATCTTTAGCCTGGAAACATTCCCTTCTTCACAAGCCGAATGCGGGTTAAACGAAACCAACATTTAAAGCCCTAAGTTGTGTCAAACAATTTCGTTCCAAGTATTGCCTGGATAAACCTTAGGAAGTGTGTTGTTTTGTATTGTTTAGTGATTTATAATTGTCTTTATATTTTCTCTCTCTCTCTTCTGAGGACTGATGATTTTCCTTTCTTAGGAGGGGCCGAATGTCAGCTTCAAGATCTTCTGCTATTGCTTTGCATCTTTCTCGACTGCCATAAGTAACTGGTGGGGGGGACAGGTAGGAATAAGTTGGGGCGAGTGAGCCTGGAGGTTGTTACATTTTCATCTGTTGTTATAAATGGGTGAGGGGGGAGCATAAAGCTAGAGTTAGGTTTCTATTTCTCGCCTTAGCTTTCTTTTCTCTTCTGCCCGCAACTGAACCCGTTTATCAAAAATTATGCCAAGGTCAAACGGAACAGAGCCTCATCACACCTAGAAGATGCCCACAGATCATTATCACAACTGCTAATTGGAAGTGTCATTTTGAACTATTGGGGTGGGAAACATTTCCATCACTGTCTATATGTGAATTGCGCGCCTAATTTCTCAGATTCAGAATTCTTTTGGTTGCTCCACTTCATTTTCCAGTAAAAGATAGATATCTTTTCTCTAAACTAAAGAGTCTAAGTATTTCTTTCCTGGATTTTGAATGGAGCTCCGCCTGACAATCGGGAGCTTTTTTCAAGGAACTAAATTCTGTTACTAACATCGATGAAACAGCCATGCATACATACAATGAAAAGTCTGTCCTTAAAAAAAATTAATGACCAATATGGACAAATGCTAAATAAAGTTATAACTGTCCAATAAACAAAAAAGGCAATGAAACTAATAAGACTTGCTAACGCATCAGGTCAAGGTGAGCTAATAGCACATTACAAGAATTTGAGAAGCTATTGTTACAATCATTAATAAACTCAACAAATGAAATTAAAAAGATGAAAGTAATGCTTCAAAAATAGGATACACTAGTGGTTCCCAAAGTGGCTGGCACCGCACCCTGGGGGTGATGGGATGCTTTAGGAGGTGCTAAGAGGCAAGGGAGCCAGCGGGGGGGGGGCGCTAAGAGGTGGCAGGCCCTGCAGGTTAACTCATTGACTGTTGCACTGCTCCGGAGCCGGTGCCTCCAATGCAGAAGCGGTGGCATATTACGTGCCACTGCAGCCATGTTCCATGCACCGCCCCCCTGTCACCTCTTAGCGCCCCTCTGCTGGCCCCCTTGGGGATGCTAAGAGGTGGTAAGGGAGTGTTTAAGGCGCCATCCCTGCAGGTTCACCCGTTGATTGTCATAATGCTCCAGAGCCAGCAACTTCAATGCGTAAGTGGTGGCACATTATGTGACACCGTGGCTGTGTTCAACATGCCACCCTCTGCCACTTCTTAGCATCCCCAAGAGGGTGGCAGAGGGGTGCTAAGAGGCAGCAGGGGAGCAGCACATCGAACGTGGCCGCAGTGGCACATAATGTGCCACTGCTTCCACATTGGAGCGCTCCAGAGCGTTACTACAGTCAGTGGGTGAACCTGCAGGGCCGGCGCCTTGAACACTCCCCTGCCACCTCTTAGTGTCCCCAAAGGGGCCACCAGAAGGGCACTAAGAGGTGATAGGGGGCAGTGCGTTGAACGTGGCCACAGGGACCCCAGCTCCAGAGCGGTGCCAGTCAATGGGTGAACCTGCAGAGAGAGAGAGAGAGAAGAGATCTGATCCAACCTCTCTCTCTCCCTCTCTGTCACACACACAAGCAGGGGTGGGATTTAGACCCCTGATCTAAAGCTATCAAAACTCTAAAAACAGCTAAGGGGAGGCCAGTCATAAATTAGAATACTTGCTAAACAAACGGCCATTAAGTGAAGACTACTTGTATTTGGTTTGCCAGTCACCTGGCCACGCCCACCCAGTCACATGACCAGCAAGCCATGCCCTCAAATTAGACTATGCCCACAGAAATTGGAATCCCACCCTGTGTGCGGGGCACCAAGGATGAGTTTGTAGCACCAAGGGGGCGGTAGACATAAAAAGTTTGGGACCAGTGGGATACACCATACATACATACAAACATAACTCACAAAGAAGGGAATGATCCAGATAAATCACGATCTGAGAGGTCCTTGGTGTTCTCTAAGTTTGCTTGTTTTCTTGTAGATTTTTCATTACCCTAACTAGGTAACATCATCAGAGCTAGTAAGGAATGCTGTTTGCCATCAGTTTATATTTTAGTGGCTTGCCTGTCAGTGTTGGTGGGGGTGGTCTTTTAGATTCTTTGATTGGACTGTTTTCTGTTGGCTTCTTTGGAGTTTCTTGATTGAGGTATTGTTTACTTGATTGTTGGTCTGATGTTAACCATAGCAATAGCACTTAGATTTATACACCATTTCACAGTGCTTTACAGCCCTCTCTAAGCAGTTTATGGAGTTAGCATATTGCTCCCAACAGTCTGGGTCCTCATTTTACCAACCTCAGAAGGATGGAAGGCTGACCCAACCTTGAGCCTGCTGAAATTTGAACTGCCAAATTTCAGGCAGACAGCAGAAGTAGCCTGCAGTATTGCATTCTAAATATGTGCCACTGTGAAATATGTGCCCTTGAATTTGAATTAACCTTAGGGTTAATCTATGCTGATCTGAAGAATTGCTTGGGTCTTTTTGTTCCTTTTTGGGCTGGGTGCAGTGGTGTGATTCAACCAGTGTAACAACCAGTTTGGTGATCATACACTTCACGACTTCTTTTTAAACATTACAAAACTTGAAGTGTTCATACAGAATCAAGACTGACAATAGAACAAATAAAAACTTGCATTACAGAAATGGATGCAAAAAAGTTTAAAATAACAATTACACAACACAGCAATTGGAAGAATTATGGAACAAATCTATATAATTTACTCCAAGTTATAATATAAGAGAAAGTTGGTATAAAATGTTTTATAGACAGTGTTCAACTCCATTAATAATTGCCAAGATAGATAAATGATACAGTAATAAATGCTGGAAACGCCTTGAGAAAAAAGGAACAGTTTATCATATGTGGGAGACATTAAAAAAATCTTTAAAATATTAGAAAGAAATACAAGGAGCCCTAATTTAGTGACTGCCTCATACAGTGACTGAGGTTATGATATATTTGAAAATGTAGCTGCTATAGAGTCCTATAGTTGTGAAGCAAAGTAAAACTGATGTAAGGTGATAAGCACAGTTATTACCTCAGTATTCAATTGGTTTCAGGAGGCGGGACAAATATCAAAAATGATGTGTACGAAACAATTTTTTTCCATAAAAGGAATAATGTAGTGAGTCACAAGGTAACTGACATGTTCTATCTTTTGCATTGAATACCAGACAAATGATGAATACCAAGACAAAATTTTCATGTCAAAATGAGCTGAGTACCAAATGCAATGAGTTTCAAAATACTTTGTGAATACCAAAGTACCATTGGATTTCACTTTGTGACTGCTTTCTTGACAACCAAGTTGTTCCCTCCAATTGTGGTAATTAACTGAGGACTCCCTGTTCATAGGCACAAGGATAAATGTAATATAACACTGAAAAAGAAATACATTTTCAAAACTTCAGTTTGGGAACCTTAGCCTGCACAACATGAGCAATGGCAAAATTAATAGCACATATGCACAACAAGCATTTAACAAAATTTAAGCAAGAATGGCTTCCATATATTACCATATGCTGTAAGGCAAATATAAGTATTGTAGTTTTTAAGGGGAAAAAGAATGACTAAAGAATTGAAATTAGAAACATACGGACATTTTAAATGCCATAAACATTCTACATTAGTTGGAATACAACAAAGAAGTTAGAAAACAATATTTATCTATAATGCTTTTAGTAATGTTCTTTTTTTTCTTGTATTTTTAAATAACAAATGGTGAAGATTTTGGCATTTATCTCAGAGACTGAAATCTCTTCTCGCTCTATTAAAGTAATTTAATGTACTTTTTAAAGTTAATGCTTATCAATGCTATACTGAACACTAACTATATCGTCTCAGTAATACCTTACTGATATTTTATTCCTGTATCCTCCTCCCCCTCCCTTCCCCCTCCTCCCCTTCCCATGCAAAACAAATATCTATTTGAAAAATATATTATTTCTTTTGTTAAAAGCATACAAAATACCACATACTTTTTTCCAACCACACTGTAGAAGTTTCTGCTTTATCTTGGCCAATTCTTGAGATTATAAATGAGCAAATATGAGCTTTTAGACCAACAAAAGGAGGTAATTGTCAGCATTACAGTAGTGGAGCAAATGTACTTGGTTATGTTATTTCTTGAATAATCCTGAAAAAAATGATGCAGTCTCCAAGCCCTTTACTTTTTCTGTAATATTTGATTTGCACCTGGGCCACACAGATAATATCATTCACTGGTTTTCTACTGAATAGTGACTGTACAAAAATAATGCTGCCAAACTGGAAACTGAAGAGTAAAGGACACATCAAGGGCATTATTGCACATTGGTCATAACTATTCAAAATAGTTTACTGTGCACTAAAAAGTCCAGCCTTGATTCAATGCAGATTTCACTGCTTAAATTGTGGATGAGCCTGGACAGACTATGCAAAGAACATCTTGCTTCTTTCTTCCTTCCCCCATATTATTTATTGAATTGGCATCTTTAAGTTGTTTTCAGATATATTAGAAAAATGCCTCTACCTAGCTTAATGTGAGGAAGCTAAGACTGGTATGTGTCAATCAACATTTGGTGTGGTGCTACAGATCTGGGATTCACAAAGACAAAATCTAAGAATTGTTCTGCATTAGCTTCAAATGTTATCTCTATGGTAGAATTGCATTTCTAAAGCATGTTACTCATGTAGGTGCCTGCTTTTTTTTTTTACTTTAATACTTTGTCAGTAAAGCACATAGCTATTTGCACTCCTATTAAACTTGACCTTGTTGTTCTTTTGTAGTGGAATACTGTGTTTATATAGCTTGCAGTTAAATCATTAAAGGCCATTTGGAATTCACTTTAAAAAAGAAGAGTTAAAAACAACATGCCTGTATTTAATATGATGTGAAACCTGAATCAAATTCCTCCTGGTCACTAAAATTGGTCAAAAGTTGTGTCCTTGGATGTGCACGCACAGCAACCATTGAAGTCAATGGGAGCCACATGTAGCCATCTGCATGTGACTTGAAAAGTATCTTGGTCATTGTGGAGATCAAAACAAACCTGGTTTGAATTTGTCATACATCTGTTTCCAACAGTTCTAAACGAGGGATAAGTGTCTGATAAAACATCTACTCCACTAGAATTAATTGGAACATTGTTAACTTGATCTTCAATGCTGATTAGAATTCTGTTTTGCTCTCTTTTAGGCAAGCATATACCATTTTTAAGTTAAAAATTCCTCAAACTTTGGCTTAATGTGTAGCTACATACTTTTCTGTTTCCATATATATTCTTAGCTGTACCAAAGGATGTTACAATATTTGTTAATTTTAATCTTCCATAAAAGAACATAATCAGTTTTGACATTAGTTCCTCTTCCTTGCAGCACATTAAAATGATTCTATTGTTTGTTGTTATCTGCTGCCATAGTTCTTTCCTAAATATTTCCAAAAGGGGTTTTTGTTATTGTTGCAAGCTTTTAAAAAGTAAAATTAGAGCAATATGTAGTAAAAGTCTTCCAGTTAAAACAAACTCCCTGTGAATACTGGAATATAGGAAATGAATGAACTTAGTTTTGCTAAAATATATTTTCAACATAATCTATTGTTTCTTGTGAAATCTATAGTTTTAAGTCAACAAGTGTAATAGGCAGCCTCCTCCCTCCCCATTACCAGTGATGGCCTCCTGGAAGATCATGAACATTCCATTAAGTCTCCTGGGAAGATTGTGCATCATTTGTAATTGGATCTTATTAATAGTTATTTGTTATGTGTATTATAATAGCTGAGTTTTGTTCTGTTTTTAAATTGCATTGTCTTATGTTACTATAGGGATTAGGGATATTTTTTATTGTGAACATTTTATTGTATTTCTATATGGTTTGAACCACTGTGAATCTAAAGTATTTGGAAACATAGAAAATTAAATTACTATTATTATTTCAAAGTATCTAGAACATAATCCAACAGAAACTTTCAGGACATTTTGCAGTGGATGTCCACATTGAAATTAGTCAAAATAATGTTTGATCCCACAAAACTAAATGCAGTGAGTGGTTCCTAAAAAAGCCCACATCATTTTAATCTCATAAAAATAATGCAACACTAATATCACCCTACAGCACCATGAATGCCTACCAGATACATAGTATTAGAAACAATAGAGTTGATAGCAATAATTAATAGTTTATTAGTAGTATCAGTTTTTCTACACTTCTCAGTCATATGGTTTAGTGGATCAGGTACATCTGATTTATTTCCATTCATACTTAGTTTGCTTTCTGATGAGGCAAGTTCCACAGATCATGACAAAGACCGGGAGGTGCCAATACATCTGGTCATGTTCATACAGTTGCTATAAACAAATCTAGAAGCCACTGTGCAAACACCATAGGGAGATACTGTTTGGTTTGAAATATATCTCAAAGTGGTCTACTTTTAATATGTTATATGTAGTTCCATATTAATATTACTTACAATAGATCATTTTCCTTCATTTTAGTTCATTTTAATTAATGTTAGCCATTAATTTATTGGTTTCTTTTACAGAATATTTGACTGTTGTACAGTCACTTATTATGGTTTGCCAAGTGTTGATTATTATACTTGATCTTCACCCCAAATTAAAAACTCCTGCATTTTGATTTTTTTTCTTCATTGGTTTTTACCTGTAAAAATCAGTAATCCAATAATCAGATGCATACAGGAAACCTGGAATAGCTCTTCTTGTATTTATAAACTCTTTTATATTCAAAGAGAAATAATCTTTATGGTTTTTTTCAATATTAATATGTAGATAAACTGTCCTTCTTAGATAAGATCCAGGTTAATATATGTTTCCTTGTTAATTATTTGTTTATCTAATTACTTGTTTAAATTTTTATTTATTTATTTGCCACCAATTTCACTACAAGGCAACTCTGGGCAGCTTACAAAATTAAAAGCAATAAAATAATACGAATATATTTAGCAATACCATTACAAGTTAAGGTAAAAAGATAATGAGGGAGGGAACAGTGTGCAGGAGGGTGAATTGGAATCTGCTATTAATCCATCAACCACCTCTAGCATGGCACTTCCCCATTATGACTGCAGGCCAATTGGCAGACCAATTGCTCCATTTCTCTATCTTTAGAAAATACTTCATCAAATATTAATGTCTAGATAAATGCACTCTTAAAGAATTTTTAAAATAAATCAAGGAAGAACTTTATGCCACCCTTTAAAACATACAAGCATTAATTTAGTTCTTTTTTCTTTCTTTGGTTCAAATTCTTTCCTTGTCTTTATTAGTGTTTGTTGAGTTTAAGAATGAAAATAAGATTAAAGAAGCATTGAACATAGGCCATGACAGAGAACTAAACATATCAGCTTTGCTGATTACATCATGAATGCATTTCCTTTTCTCAAGGCTAGGCTACTTTTTGTTATTTGGAGTTTGATGTGCCAGGACTAGAAATTGGAAAACACATCAAACCAAATGTTGGGGGGGGGTGGGGGACAACACCAAGCATGCATTGTATCTCTATGATGTGATTACTTATACTATAAACACTGATGTAAATCTAAAACAGGTTGGCTGTAATATGACACAAAGCAATGAATGAGAGTACTCTGAACAGTACTAACTAGGGTGTTATTTCAGATAGTATTGTTGAAGTAGCTGAGCTTTATTTTTTTTTTCTGAAAGGAATTACAGCCAATTGTCTATTTCCTATTGGATATTATTCAAATCTAAATGGCCTTGATTTATTAAAACCATATAGGATAATCTGCATATATAAGCACATTCTTTAACTTCTTAAAACTACACTGCAACTCTGTTCACTGCTTACAACGTATCCAGAAAAAAAATACATGATATTTGATATATGATGTTGTGGTTTAAAGCTTTGGTTTACAATGTTTAGTCTGTGAAACAGCAGTCATCAAGTCACAATTGACCAGGTATGAACCAGCCCTGATTTGCACATATACAGTAATGTAAAAACATTGGATTTTCCAACCTAATTTCTCCTCATCCCAAGAAATAGTCTATACATGGATCTTCTAATTTTTGTGCTCCATTTCCATGTTTTTCTGTAATTCGAAAGGGTCTTTTTTTTTTCTTCAGTAGCAGTTCCTTGTTTTTAAGGCAATGTTTTCCAATCCTTTCGCAATGCTTCTTCTTTCTTACTATGCACAGGGTGCATTCTCGATCTATCCAACTCTCCAAATTAATCCACAGGTTTTCATTACATTCCTTCCAGGCAACATTCAGTTCAAATACCAAGATGAATTTTCAGTCATATTTCCAAATGTATTGCCTTGTATTTTTCTGTGCAGATAATGTGGGTTTTAAAAGACGTTTTAACTGGTTGACAAGGTTCAGACCACTTAATTGATGAAACAATCCATTCAATGAAAATAGTTTTCTAAATTATTTGTCTACCTCTCTTCAAGCTGTATAATTTCTTTCTTGACTTTCACTGGTTTAACTTAGCTCGCTACCTTCTAAAAAGCTTGTATTTACTATACATATGACATGGGCTTTCTTGGGAGCTATTCATTGAATTTGGTCTTATACTATTGATCATTGTTTTGAATAATTTCAGTATGGAGATTTTCTTTTCATTTCATGCTTTTGGAAGGAAGGGCGGGTTCAGTCTGAAATAGAGATGTAAATAGTTTGTGATAGGGTGGCCAAACATAGCCACATGGAGAATGGAAAATGATGCTAAATCTGAGGGAAAGCCAAAATGGAAGAGGCAGGAGACAACTGAGTTTGATCATTGAATCTTAAGTTGGAATGGTGGCTGCAGCCTTTCCTTAACTTCAGTATCTCACAGTAAGAAAAATTTTGGAGTCCTCCAAGCTAATTTTCTGGGGTTGTTGAATCCAGATGAGTTGAAGATTGCATGTGTGTCTCAGTTGATCTTGGAAGTAAGATTATCATAGAAGTGAGACAGATGAGTGGTCAGACATTAGACTGGTCTTTACCTCAAACCAGACAAAACATGATCTGAAGATGAAGGATGCTGCCATCATTTTCTGTGGTCAGATAACTGTCCAATCCACAAACATTGGTGCATAAATTGGTGCATAAATTTAGGCTTTTTGAAAGAATTTGTAGAATCTGTACATGATCTTAGTTGTTACTCATTTTGATTACTACAATGCACATTAGATGGGGATACCTCTAAATTATATGAGGATACCTTGGAAGTCATTCACAGGGCTCATAGTCACTCATGTCTTAGTTTGTCTCCTGTTTAATTTATTGCAATATGACTACATTCTTCACATATGACTTGAAAAATAATTGGACAGTAGCCACTTTCCTGTCCAATTTTACCAGCTGGAATTCTGAATTCCAAAGAAGTGGATTTTTTTGTGGGAAGACCCCTTCTAATTGTGACTGCTGGTTTGATCTAGTGATTAAGGCACCAGGCTAGAAAGCAGGACACTGTTAGTTCAAGTCCCGTCTTGATCATGAAAGCCAGTTGGATGACCTTGGGACAGTCACCCTCTCTTAATCTAACCCACCTTAGAAAGTAGTGGTTGTGGGGAAAATATGAAGAGGAAGATCTGTTGGATATGTTCTCCACCTTGAGTTATTTGTAACAATAACAAAAGTGAGATATAAATAAACAAATAACAGATATAATGCAGCCAGTCCAGGCTGTGGGGCAAATATGAGGATCCAATGAAGCTATATATTTTTTGCCTGTCAGGCAATGATATTGTAGTTCAAGCAAATAGTTAATATTTCAATGTTCAGGAAGTCCAGCAGTCATAGTCAACATTATTTGGATCTTCTGGGTGTTGTCCTGATTATAATTCATTCCACTATAAACGATATGGGATGAATTTTGAAGACCTGAGCACTTGTTATGCGTTTCTCTGGGAGACTCCACTGAAGTTCCCATAATAGAGGGCAGTGAAGAGGAGCATATTATATCATATTATAGGCATACAGAATCACAGTATCTAAGAATATGATAGTATTTAGAGTAAAAGATACAAAAAAAATACTTATTATATACAGGGCAGTGATCAAACATTTGGAAATAATTTGCAAGCAGTATAGTGAGGCCAGGCTAAATTTACTGTATTTTTGAATTTATCATATTTGTGGTGTGTATATATATATATATATTATATATATATATATATATATATTATATATATAATATAATATATATATATATATAATATACATTACATTGTTTTTTTAAGTGTGATTGCACGAGTAGAGTCAGTACGTATGATGATAGAGCTCCAGTGACAGCCCGAGCTTGCCTTTCTGTTGGTTATAAGTACTGTGCCCCAGTCATATGTCTGCTTGTGCTGTTTAAAGTGAACTGTTACGCGACACTGTCACGTCAGTGATTATACTCATACTGCATCAATCAGTCTTCTGTATTAGAGTTATCGTACCTGAATTGCGTCAGGTCTACATCATCAGCCGATTGGTTTTTAGTATATGGAGGCATGTGCTCAACTACATACTACTCTGTCTACGGACTCCAATTTTGTATTACTTTACCTATCTCTTCGCATGAGTGATGCATCTTTGGTCTGTGTTCTACTCTGGACATTGTCATGTTAGCGCTAAGCTTAAGTGTGAATGTGGTGTTTCGTGTGTTACTTCAAGCTTTGATGTGTGGATCATTGTTGCTTGTGGCCTCTGATTGGCTTTGGCTACAGCACTTAGTGATTGCCTTGTATTTGGAGGCACTTTTCTCATGCTTTGCGAGCTCTCGGCATTTTTCTTAAATGGTTCTTGCCCCTCTTTTCCGCCCTTCCTGTAATTGGTTGTTTGTTTATATTATTTTATTTAGCGTGTGAGCTATATTATATTGTTGTGAATGGACATGTCATTATCTATTAGTGGATATTCTAGGTTGTACAATCATGGAGTGTGTCGCTTAGCGTATTGGGACGTCTAGATAGTGACGTGAGCGGGTATTAGCCGAGGAAGACAGAGTCTGTTTGGGTGGACACGGCGAAGTTGATGGATAATGTATAGTATAGAATACGTGCAATCTGGCGCAAGAAGAACGAGTTGTTGAACTAAGGATTAGTAGATATGGAAGGACAGTGAACTGAGTCTAAACAACTTCAGAATATGAAACTTTATATCTTTGGGAATTCCGTATAGGAGTGAAGCTCTAAGAAAATAGTTATTTTAGTATAATGATTAGCTAAAATGGAGCTTCTAATATGAGATAACTTTCAACAGTCATTGGGAAAATGGATGTGAGGAGGGAAAATAAAGCTTGATCATGTCGTTCGAATCTGTTTTGCTTTCCTTCTTTTCTTTTCTGTTTACTTTCTATGTTTTCTAAAATCTATTTACAATTTTAATTTTCAAGTCTTATGGCATTAATAATAGCATGGCCACTTTGCGAATTTTTATCAACGATATCAAAGACATATTGTTACATTTATGGTAGTTATTTTCAAGAATTGTCAACTCCTTATGAGTATATAGAAACACCGTATCGGGCTTCAATCAAAATCGTTGACATCAGAGAGTTGTCTTTTCAACATTGACCTTTTAATCCTCATTTATTGTATTAAACTCTTGGCAAGAACTAGTACTAGCTGGTCCCTAGAAATATCTCATTTTAGTATTGTGCCACACATCAGACTTCTTTCTTTTATATATTACTATGCATTTGCTGTAAGAGCATGGTAAACACTAGTAAAATAACTGCACTTTTTAGCAGAGTCATCCAACGTTAGGGGCAAATTAATTAATATAATTCTGAAGTTTGTTTATAAAACCAAGGACCTCAGAAGAATCCTTGGACACTTTTGATGGAAACAAATTGACATTGCACTAAATACACACTATAGTTATATGATGGTGCTCTCTTCCGTTCAAAGAGGTCCAGCCTTTGTTTTGTGGAAGGGATAATTGGAGCTTTATTTCATACTACCCGACACTTTTCAAGTTTGCTTGTTGATGATGAGATATCCTCTGCTTGTAGCTACGCACTGGCTCTTGGGTTAATCAGTGTGCAATGTCTTCTGTAAGCTTTTTCTTGTGCTCTGTATAATCTCTTGAATAAGATGAACAGCAGCGACTATATTAGCGCCTCGTGTGTCTGAAGTGAAAAATACTGTGAGTTTTTGGTTTTTGATACTTCATTTGCACTAATGCTGACTTTCCCTACTGTATTTAATGTAGAGAGAGAGGCGGTTCATAAGGATTTATGAAATCCTGGGTACCTCATTCCATATTTAAAAAAAATGGAGGAGTCTCTATCTTATAAATAGAAAACTATGCCATAGCGGATATAAAACGACTAAGACAACTAGCCAGCTTGTCAATACTTGCATACCCTAATTTTGTAATTACTTAATTAGAGAAGATTAATAACACACATTTGATGTTGTTGTTAAGGTATTCGTTTGCTTTTGAATTTTAGGATAGAACTATTGTTCTGGCCATTGAGTGCTGCATCGTGAGTAGTGAATTAATGGCGTAGTTCATTTCTCAAACTGGAGTTATAGGCTTTTGTGATTTTGACACTGCTTACATAATATTCCACATATGATGACTTAATCTTGATATATATGCATATAAGAGTATCTAATTTATGTATATATATTATTCAGAAATAAGTGCTCATGAGTTTGATGGGAATGATTCAAAGAGCTACTACTGGCTCACACTTGGGCGGGTACTGACATGGTTACATTGACTGAGAAGAAATATATTCACTAAATATATGTTGCTCGTCACCTAGGACGCAAGTCATCAGTAGTTCAACTCGATGCTGAAACTAGTGCATAGGACATTGTATGCACGTACAAGAGAATTCTCTAACTCTGGAGTCAATAGTATAATGATATTACATGAGCCAACATATCTCCTAGACATTATTAAGTAGACCTCGTGTAGTATTCTCGTAGCTAGATACACAACTATAAGATATACAGAGGTGCGTTGTAGAAAAAGATATGGCTGAATTTCCATACTTCGTTAGCCATTAGACTAAGTTAATCATGTTACGCACTGCTCTCAAACCAAAATAGCCTATTCCATGTTGAGTATGCAGGGTATCTCCTCATTGCTTACTTTTAGTTCTGATTACAATGACTGTTCGCTTAGCAATTTACGTTCCTTCTTTCGTTCGGTGCCTCAATCTCTTTCAGAACTGCTTCTCAATTCTGTTCCTGTCTACAACAGCAGTCCTATGGTCACCTCTATTTTACCACCCACCGTAGTAGTAATCCAATCCCACCACAAATTAAACCTTCACTCAACGACCAAGATCTTACTCCTCTCACTACTTCGCAAGTCATATGCTTACCACAAAGAACTGTCCATCAGAATCTCAAAACATCCTCATAGACAATGCCTAGAGAGAAATGTGACTTCATGCTTTACTATTGAAAGCTGGATTGCTCATCTCAAAGTAACAGTTTCACACTCAAGCATATACTATACTCCTCTACCACTAACTCTCATAGTATCCACACCCACATCCACCATTCCAATCCACACATCAACTCAAAAACTTTTACTATGAACAAAGAGAGGGCTGATGAGCTACATATTCAAAACATTTCCTTCTTTAACAACCTTAACTCCTCTTACTAAAGTTTTGGTTTTTTCCTGTCCACATTATCCCAAGAGGAAGATCAGATTGCCACAGTGGGAACCTTGACCAGGGTCAGATTACTCATAGATCTATTCTTTAGTGGATCTCCCCATCTCCTCAGTATATAAGATGGCCTACGAAGCTTTACTCAGTCAAGATCTTGCCATAGGATCCTTTTTTGAACGCCATCTCGTTCCGCTAGAGAAAGATAATACAAGTCATTCCTGTAAATTCTCCTCTTTACTCAACTGCTTTTCGACGATTTATATTGTGAAACATGGCTCAATGTCATCTCGTGCCGCTGACTCCGATATATTCACAGTAATCAGCATCTTCTATGTTTCACCAACATACAGAATCTGTGAAATCTGTAGCCAGAGGTGTTGTGCTATTTCTTTTACTAAGCATAAGTCCCTACCTATTCAATAACTATACAAGATCGCCATAGTACGTTACCCAGCTTGTAGGCATCTTTTGCGATCAATTACATGCAGTAGACCTTATATGGGCTTCTTGTGGTGATAAGCTGTCCCTTTAAACATAACGGGATCTTCAGTCCTTGCTACCTGTGCTACTAGAGCCGAGTTCTATATGACGCGCTCAGCTGACATACATGTGCCTTTTAACAAAGCATAGATGTACCACTGTGTACTAAAAGCTGGGCTAGCATTCTATACTAGACTCCGACAATGCTTTTATCTTTCTTGCAGATGACTTCACGTATTAACCTCATATTTAACTGGAACCTTAATGAATGTCTAATCAGTACTCGACACCTTACGCACGATGCAATCTCGTTCTTACACGAATGCAATAACCATCAGTCTGGACCTACTAGAATTACAAGCACTCAGTAACCTCAATAGGACCTTTAGGTCTGAGACTGATTACATACATCTGTCCCCCTCTGATCCTACATTTTCTGCAATAGTATTGCAAACTTCAACTTATTATGGTTACATATCTCAAGTTATGTAAAGATACTCTGCGTTTTCCACGACAGTAGACGGCACACTTACACTGATATAGACTTTATAGTGATGTGAACAACGTTCACAAAACCTAGAATCATCTACATACAGGAAGTGAATCCAATATTGATTAAACTCTCTCTCCAAAACAATTAAAGGCGCATATCATTGATACTGGGTCAAGTGTACTCTTGAATTGGAGCAATTTCTAATCCACCTTGCGACTGCAATACCTGTAGGACATTTACTAGACAACTCATTCTTTTATTTGTTAGTCAAAAGAGTCAGTGCAGGCTATAATGTTACTATTAACAATCTTCCCAAAACTAGATCAAAACACAAGTTTATCGATAACAATAAGGGTAACTGTCAATCCAAAAGAAATCACTTTGGTGGAAAAACATATATGTACTGAGGTCACGTGTGCCATGAGCTTCAAAGCTATACAAAAAATTATGTGCCCACTCAGATATAATTCATGCATGAATAGCACCAATTATATCACATATAAATGATAAATTAAATATTTGGAACAAGACACTTCTATGTTCTCTAACCCCTTATATTATTCTTCAACCCATCGCTTTTTTCTGCCTTCAAAATTTTGATAAACAACATAACTCAATTTAATGAACTCTTAAGTGATTCATTGTCCCCACCCTGAGTGAGACTTCTGGTGGAAAAAACATAGGGCAAATGCCCAACGATCATTAACACTCCTCAGCCAAGCTCTTTGTATTCATCATGCATTTTTTGGCTTCCAAAAACTCGAATATTGTTTAATCTACAGCAATAGGATATCACTAGCTCCACGTATTTATACCTCTAGTCTTCGGAATTAATCCACAGACATCTCACAGGTATAAAATACCATATCATTAGAGTTTTTGCATATTTAGCAATGATAATACACCTCAATGTCTTTGAAAATAGCACTTAGGTCTCAAACAATCTAAAATACATCTCTATCTAATTGGACTGTGACGGTAATATTAGTTAGACCTTACTTCTATAAAAACCTAATACACTACTTCCGCACCACGCAGAAACCTCTAAGACAATAATCTTTTGAATAAATCTTTCAGACGACACAGTTCTCCTTTATACTGGGGTGGCAAAAATTCAATTATTTCTTTCTCTCTATTCAGTCACATGCGCGAGCAGTCATCACCTCATACATCCTTAAAAAGAGAGCACCCAGGCGGACCTAGTGAAAATTATAGAACCAATCTCTTATATCTGTAGGTGCCTCTGTTAACAAAAGTCATGGAATCTCAATTTTTAACCATCCCACCCATCCTCGACTATCTTTAGTAGTAACAAACAAGGCCCATTATGCTCTCTGATAACCACAATTTGGTTTCAGGAAAAAACTATCCTGATTAGTTCTTGCAACTCTTACCTTAGCAAAGAACATATGGACTTACACAATACGATCAGGCAGAAGCTAAGTAGCGCCACAATTATCATAGCTTCTGTAAAGCCTTTGATTCATTGATGGTATACGACAAACTACTCGCATAACTAAAGACTGAAAAAATCTTACTCATTGTATCCTCTCGTCTTGACACACCTGGTCAATAACTACGAATATTAGAAGCTATTTTCTTGTCAAACAGACTTCAACATAATCGGTTTCAAAAGGTGTGGAGCGATACTTATGCAAATTCTTTGTGCCTGTCAACAGTTTGGTGTTCTTCCCACTCATAAGTGCCAGACTATCAATAGTTAACCAACTACTAACATAATGACCTCTCTGTGGCATTAGCCATATAATTCGAAGAGGCAATTGTTCTCTTACAGGATCATGAGTTATTCCGCTAAAAGCTATTGAACACCCAGACAATACTACTACTTTTACAAGAAAGTACCTTTGACTATGTTTCAGTTTATGGCCTTGCAATTTACTAAAATGGTCGACTCGAAATAAATTAACTCAACATATTTATAATGCTTCTGTCATACATATTTGGGCAGAAAAAAAAAAACTGAATTATAACTTATTAATATATGACAGTTTTCGTAAATAGTCAAGACGGCTGTTGTTGCACTGGATTTCCAAACTGCTGATCAAGGATACTTGAGTTATTTACTTCATCTCTTTTTAATGATCTGTTTGTAGAGCCCAACTGTAACTAACAAAGCACGCCAATGTTAATGCGAGTGATTGGATTAAGCAGTTGTTTAAAAACTTCCTGATAGTTACTACATATGCTATTATTGAACTTTGCTTGAGTTACATCATGTGATACACATAATAATTTTTAGAAGCATCAAAAACAATTTGCTCTAAGACCAATTACTCTAGTACCGCTCAGGGTCAGACCGTTTCGGATAACCACCACTATTATCGTTTTGGTGGTGTGAAAATTAAACTAATCTCTGATAGTTTTTGCTTGAAATTGTTCACAGAAAATAAATTTATGACTAGATTTGAGCTATATCTGCGAACTTCGTTCCTGTCTATCTCCTGATTGCAGAATACCTTATGCACCAGATCTATAGAAAAAATTCTAGACGTTAGAAAATCATAGAACCTATTCGCTACTCTTCAGTCCAATCTAAGTATTGATATAATAAATACATACTATAGCAATGTCCTACCGAATGTCAGATGTAAATGACTTCAGTCTCTTCTTCAACTAAATGGAACAAACACAAAGAGGCAAACAATAATAACCAACAATACCATATGTTTTAACTCTACAACCCTATGAGATCTTGATTAGCCGCGTTCATATAATGACTACCACGCTTATACATGATTAGTGGTCAATGTGTTCGAACTCTGACTCTCTAGTGTCGATATAGCCACCCAAACCCCTCGGAACAATACTTTAACCTTAGACTGTCTACTATTGACCTCACCCCTTTCCTAAGAGGTCTGTAGGGGGCCTGCATAAACGCACCAACATGCCTATCGTCCCTGTCTTATTGTTTCTTTTATTTTTTTATTTTTCTTATATGTAGCCATGTATTCATAACTATGTTTTTACTTAAACCTATTTTCTTTTAAGCAATTGACAAAAATAAATAAATAAAAATAAATAAATAAATAGAAAAATTGCAAGAGTTGAACACAGAGAATTAAATCACACTGAACTGTATGAATTCAATCTGTTATGGTTTTTGCAAAAACAATCATGGTGAAATATTTCATATTAAAATACAGTGCTTGAATCCCATTGCAGTATTTTACTTTCGACTGAATAACTGTTTGCTGATCAAATAATTGCTTAGTTAAATTTAATGCTGTGTATCTTTAGCTTAGTTGAAGCCCAGTCTCAAATATGTTACAATATAAATAAATGTGATTAATTTTGTCCTATTTCTCATAGGGTAAATGTTTTCCAGGTAATCAAGTCATATACAAATTTTCTTACTAATAGGCATGAAATCCAGTTTGTTTCATATCTGTGACAAGACTAAAACTTATGACTTCCAGGTTTCCAGACAGGTGTCTTATTCATTACACCAAGCTGATTCTCTATGCATTTCTACAGGATAGCCTAAATATGTACTCAAGCTTAAATTGTATTATTATATCCATGTATATGAAGTCTACATTAGAATCTAGTAAAATCTAAAACTACTCTATAAGTTTGATAATGATATTATCTATTTTTATTTATATTATTGTAAGCAATTTAAAGAATCTGCTGTAATCATTTATATGAAGCAAAAGGAATAGCTTTATATGGAAATGTCATTATTTTTTAAAGTTTTCTATAAATATAAAAAATAGTTTCTTTGTAAAAGGAAGAAGAGGAAGTGGAAGTGGAAGAAGAAGAAGAAGAAGAAGAAGAAGAAGAAGAAGAAGAAGAAGAAGAAGAAGAAGAAGAAGAAGAAGAAGAAGAAGAAGAAGAAGAAGAAGAAGAAGGGGAGGAGGAGGAGGAGGAAGAGGAAGAGGTTAAAGACCCAATGTGATGTCAGCACAAAAAATTAATTAGGTAATGACTTTAAAAAACAACATTATGGAAAGCTTCTCTTTGCTCTTATATTTCATTTTCCATGCATCAAATTATGTAGTGCTCACAGTGTGGTACATGACTGCAAAATTATACTGTGGCTCCTGTTAATATAGTGAGTATGGAAAAAATCAAAATTGAATTTTGATTCTATAGAGCCACTAATAATTCAACTTTTAGGCCAGAAGCTTTGACTGCAGAGGCTTTAAATTTTAGCTTCCATGAACTCAGCCAGTACTTTTTATTTTATAATTGGAGTTATAGTACAGAATGTAGCCCCGAATTTGGAAAGTCTGACAAAAAAAAAATGATGATATTTCTAGCAGCTTTAATTTAAAAGTGCTCAGGAATGATCCAGCTTGATAAGGACTGGTGTTGATGGAAAGAGTGTTTTCATGGCCATCCATTTGATTCCAACTTTAATATTTTAGATTTCTCCAGCTAAGTTCCATTTGGCTTCAGAACTGAGCAAATAAAAGTTAAGAGTACCAAATAAGAAAATGTTGGTTCCTTCACCACATTCATTGTTTCTTTAGGTACTTTATGGAATCAGTCATAGCAAAACTATTTTTAAAGAAATACAAATATTTACCAATACGTTAAGGCTTCTTGTCAATGGTGATTTAAATTTGATCATGGTATCTTCTTTACATTATACACAGAAGTTTTAAAATGCAATCCATCTGCAACAGCATTTTTTAAAAATAAAAAAATATTTTCACTAAACCAGTCAGCAGAACCAAATATAGTAATCACTTTTTAAAAATTAATTACCATTCATTTTAACAGGAAAAATCTTGTTGGAAACATGATTTTCATTGCTACATTTTTATTAGTTATAAAATGAAAATAAATCAATTCCAGAAAGGAAATATTGCTACTTGTAAGTAAATTTCTCTTATTTCTTTAATATGGCACTACTGCAAAACATTTTTTGGGTTCAACATATGCTAAAAATCTTATGTGCTATTAATGTTAGTTCAGTTTTCACTGGATAAAAGAAATATTATTTTTCCCCAAGTTTAAGTAATTTAAAGTAGGAGTTTTTGAATATTTTTATTAATAATAAGATTGTATTCTGTATAATTGAAGAGATAATCTAATGCAAACTATATTGTTACTGATGATAATAGATAGTAATGATGTATATTAGATTTAACATTTTTTTGAGCTGCATAGAATCACTGGGGTGTGATGGACAGCTGTACAACATGAGCAAATAATAAAGAATATTTTTTTAAGCAAAATGTAGAATATAAGGTAAGACTTCTGCAAAATTAATTACAATATCTCTGCAGAAATAGATGAATTTAGACTCAGCTCTCTCAAAGGCAAGAGCGTGGAAGTAATGTAGCCCCTAAAAGGGTGCATTCCAGTCTGAGATGAATGTATAATCCTTCCTTCTATATCTCATGTGAATGGTACTCTGATAGCTAGGCTATTTTTAGAAAGGCCTCTCTGCAGAGCCTAACCTACAGATAGGTCTGCAATGGGAAAGATAATCTCTCAGAAACCAAGTAATCAAGTAGTACAGGTTTTTCTGTACAATTCCTCGTACTGTGTACTGATTAGAAATTTAGCTATGGATCATTTAAAGCTTCCAGACACTTTTAAAGGATAGCCACCTCATAGAATAAATTGCAGGCAGGCTGTAGCTAAAACCAGCTTAACTGTTGCCAGATGCAAGCAGCTCAATAGAAGGTGTAGCTGAAAAGCCAGTTGCAATTGTGCAAAAGTGTTCCTTCCCACAGAGACTGTATTTCTTCAGTGACAGATGGGGGTCAAGGACCAGTCAGACTCTAGACCTAGTCTATCTGGGAATGGGAAAATCCACCTAGAATAAGCTAAATCTCAACCCCTGAGTCCAGTTCCCAACTGTGGCAACTGATCTCCCTTGGTGATATGTGCAGGAAAACCCAAAACTTTTAAGGAGTAGTTTTGTTAAAAAAAACTGTTTTAAAGTAGTCTGCAATCTCTTGTTCTATAAAAATCATGTTTCATGATATGGAAATGATAGAAGCTTCTGAAAATGTCTAGGAAGTTTAAAAAATAATTTCCCTAGGTATGGATGGAAGGAAGGAAGGAAGGAAGGAAGGAAGGAAGGAAGGAAAGAAGGAAGGAAGGAAAGAAGGAAAGAAGGAAGAAAGGAAGGAAAGAAGGAAAGAAGGAAGAAAGGAAGGAAGGAAGTTTTAATTTACTAGAAGATATTACCAATATTTTTACCCATGTATTTTATGTTGTGCTAAGACAAATCTGAGGCTACAAATTGAATATGTTTTATTTAATCTTTCTATTTACCAGAGAGGATTCTAGGGCTACACTTCATCCATTTTCTGTTACATGTTTGCTCCAGGTATATTTTTGTATATTTTTTCAGCTAGCATGTCAGACCCCAAGTGTGCGCCAGAGTGCTCCTTTGGCATCATTCCCATCAAACTCAGTGAGCCTTATTTCTGAATATATATATATATAAATAAAAATATACCATATTAAATCATCATAGTGGGAAACTATTAAGCAGTGCAAAACACAAAGCATAATCCAGTTGAGAAAAGAAACAGCCTTATTCTACTCACTAGCAGGCACCAGCTGGCCTCAGAAACAATAGTTTATCAGCAGCAGATCTTACCACAAAATATATATTCTCTGATTGAATTACAAAATTAGGGTATGAAGAGAAAGTGGTAGTTGTAGTGTATTTGGATTTTAGTAAACCCTTTGATGCAGGATTTCATAAAATCTTACTCTTGAAGTGAAATCAAATTGGGTTGAACAGGAACGTTCATGTGGACCAAAAACTGGCAGGAGGAATCCAAACCAAGGATAATTATAAACAGTGAAACATAAAAGGAAATATCCCAAGGCAAGGACTAGGTCAAGTTAATTTTTTTGGCTGGTAGCTTAAAAAGTGCAGAATTTTACTAGAGGAAAATTCACACACATTTTTTTCAGTATGTCAGCAACTGGGAAACAATTCCCATTTTAATTATTTACTTATTTACTGTGTGGCTAAGGCTTGTTACTGTGTACTGTCTTCCTTCCTTCCTTCCTTCCTTCCTTCCTTCCTTCCTTCCTTCCTTCCTTCCTTCCTTCCTTCCTCCCTTTGTATTCTGCTGAACCCAAAGACTCTAGGCATTTAACAATCCTGTTCATAATATAAGACTTTAACAATAAATGAATAATAAATAAATAATAAACAAACAAACAATACAGGAATGCAAAACAAAATTTAAAAAATGAAACCAAAAGTTACTATAACTGTACACTGACAGCACACTTCCAATCAAAGCTTTCCCTCTTCCTTTGCTTGGCACATGGAATTGGCCAAATCATTGTAGAACATTCTAACTTGTGGGAGACAATTATTATAAGAGCATGCCTACAAGATCCATTGTGATTGATTGGTTAATTAACATAGTTTACATAGCTGTCCATTTCACAGAACAGATTCTGGGCAGCTTTCAAAGACTCTCTCTCTCTCTCTCTCTCTCTCTCTCTCTCTCTCTCTCCACCCAAAGATTAAAAATAGTCCACAAATGACCCCATTGGATGGTAATCATAAAATGGACAATACTGTATAGGAACTGATTCTCTTCAATTTGGTTGAATAGATAAATTAATATGGGAGAAGGCGATCTCTGAGGTGCCTGGTCTGAAGCCAAATAGGGCAATCAGCCCTTGAATCACACCCAGAAGTAAATCAACATTCATTGCAGCTCTCTAAACAGTGTGTATACCAGGATACACCCATAGCTACCTAGCAGCTATATTCTGGACCAGTTTTATTCCACAGGAAGGCTAAATTTAATTTATTGATACTTGTTATAACAACAGAATCTTGCAAATCATATTCTATTGTATCTCCTCCTTCTTGTAATTCAGTGAATTGGGGAACTGATGGAGCCATTTATCAAAGTTATCTGGACATTCTAGATTTTAAAAACATTTCATCCCTTCTTGCCTTGGTAATGAAGCTTCCAGACCTCCATCAAGATCATCTACCTTTCTCTCTACACCTGACTGAGTTCACATGCAGAGAACAATTCTATTGCATGAAAGAATCTAGTTTTCATGCAATATCAAATTGTGTCAGTTGGACCACACTTCTTTCATCTTTTCTGGGTAATCTCAGTGTAAATGAAGGACCTTGTAACAATGTTTTATTAGGCCATTCAAAATGTTAAGCTACTAACCCAGACATTCTAACATCAGTATAATGCTTTCTTTGGAAATGTCATATACTTCCCATGTGGAAAGAAAAAGCAAAATAGGGAAGCCACCACAATAACAATTCCCAGTGTGAAATGACCCAGACTCCAGTCCTTGAAGCTAATCAAAGCTACCCTATTTGGCTTCAGAACAACCTGAGAGATAACTTCAGAGGTGGTATTCAGCAGGTTCTGACCAGTTCTGGAGAATCGGTAGTGGAAATTTGGAGTAGTTTGGAGAACCGGCAAATACCACCTCTGACTAAGTCCGCTCTCATCTATTCTCTGCCTCCTGAGCTCCAGCTGATCAGCTGGGCCTTATTTTGTTGCCCTGCACAGGAAAACGCAGCCGGAAAACAGGTTAGGAGGAGGAAATGGACTTTTGCAGTAATCTTCCCCTGGAGTGGATTGAGAATGGAGATTTTGCAGTATCCTTCCCCAAGAGTGGAATGGGAATGGATGGGAATGGAGATTTCACAGTATCCTTTTCCTGTCATGCCCACGAAGCCACACCCACAGAACTGGTAGTAATAAAAAATTGAATCCCACCACTGGATAACTTGCTTCACTAAAAATCTTTGATAATGAAAATGTAGCAATTCTCATTATTCAATCTCTGTCAGTGATCCTATAGAGATTAATAAATAAAGAGATTAATAATAAAGATTTTTCAGTAATTCTACAAAGGAATTATTGAGTCTGTCATCTGCACCTGGCTCTTCAACCAAACAAGACAGACACAGACTTCAATGGATAATTAGAATTGCAGAAAAAACAATTGCTACCAATCTGCCTTCCACTGAGGACCTGTATACTGCATGAGTCAAAAAGAGGGCTGTGAAAATATCTACAGACCCCTCATATCTTGGACATAAATTGTTTCAACTTCTACTCTCAAAATGACACTATAGGGCACTGCACACCAGAACAACTAGACACAATGACAGTTTTTTCCCAAACGCCATAGCTATGCTAAACACAATACTGTCCCACAACACTGTCAAACTATTTACTAAGACTGTATTATTATTTTTCTCATTCTTCCTATTACCTATCTCCTCCTACTTATGACTATAACCTTGTTGCTTGTATCGTTACGATTTATATTATTTTATTTGCTTCCTAGTATGATTTGATTGCTTATTTAGAAAGCTATGACAATCACTAAGTGTTATATCTTATGATTCTTGATATATATTTTTCTTTTTATGTACACTGTATGTAAACATTTCTATTATTTTTCTTGCACTAATATTTTCAGAAATGAGTTTCAAAATAACATGCAATCACATCTATATACATAAAAATAAACAAATATTCTCCAAACAATGTTATTACTTAGACTAATAATTGAGAAATTTTAAAAAGAAAATTTATATAAAAATCTAAGAAAATAATTTGCTCTTTTCTGTTATCCAGGCATCTTGTTTTATCTGAACAACTTTAAGAACCAGATGTCAGCTGGAAAGTTACAAAGCCTGGGTCCACATGAAATTAACCAACTATTATCATGGTTTCAATGGAAATCAATAGGACATGTAAATCATGCCTCTCTTATCATACTGATATAATAAGATTGAATTGTGATTATATTTTGTTTCTCAAGCACAAGAATCTATTCTAGAAGTTATAGCTGTACTGTTACAGGTAGTCCTTAAATTGCAACCATTTGTTTAGTTACCATTCAAAGTTACAATGGCACTGAAAAAAGTGACTTATGACTATTGCAGTTTCCCCAAAGTCACATGATTAAAATTCAGGCACTTGGCAGCTGTCATGTATTTATGACAGTTGCACTGTCCTGTGGTCATATGACCACCATTTGTAACCTTCCCAGCTGGCTTTCAACAAGCAACTTCAGTGGGGGAAGCTAGATATGCTTAATAACCACGATTCATTTAACAAGAGCATTGATTAAACAATTATGGAAAAAAGGTCATAAAATAGGATGCAACTACTTAACAATTTGCTTAGCAATGGAAATGTTGGCTAAATTGTGCCACCTGTACTGAAAAAGTCAGCTGAAGGGATCATCATGGTCACTTTGCTTGGTACTTAATAAAAAATATACGATACTTAGAAAACTGCAGGCAGCTAATGAATAAATACATGAATGAATCTGTCTGTCCATCATCTATCTATTTATCTATCTATCATTTAGCTACCTATCTATTTTACTAGTCCCTTATGTCTTTGGAGATTATCAATTCCACAACAGTCAGAAATTGTGGGTGCTTCATCACTGGAGTCTTTTCAGAAGAGAATAAACAGCCACTTTTCTGGTCTACTGCTTGAGTAGAAGGTTAAACTGGAAGATTACCAAGATTCCTCCCAACTTTATTGTTCTGTTATTTATCCAGATCCTGGTTGTCCCAAGGGTGCTTTTTCCAAAAGGCAACTGGACTTTCTTGGGTTTTTATTTGAAAAATAACTGAAAAAGTTTCTTGTATGACAAGGAAATGTTTTCAAAAGAAAAAAAACCCAAGAAAATCAAGTTGCATTTTGGAATAAGCACTTTTGGGACTAATTGTCCTCTATGACAGGAAGGGACTCTTTATACTAAGGTAGAAGACCCTATAGCATTTCAGACAAATGGTTGTTCAATCTCTTCTTAAAAACTTCCATGATATTCCAAGGAAAAAATGAAATTCACATATACATCTTGACCACTAATAACTAAAAATATGAAAGGTTGCCACGTTCCAAACGTGAGACATCATGTTTTCTGAAATAATGACTTCAGCAAATTCTCTTTACTCAGAATGAAAGTGAATTCCAGGGCAAAGTGCAGAATTTAAGGATTACAAAGTATGATTACTAGACAATGTTCAACTTAAATCAGAAGTCTTGATAAAGATTATTTTCAGTGCAGATGTAATCCACATGTATAATGATATAAATCCGTATTTATTCCTGAATGCTGAGAAGGATCATGCATTAACTGAATAGAAATTCAACTATTTTGCCTTCTCCATATAAAACCAAAAAAAACAAAATTTGGGGAAAAGACAGATGTGTTTTGTTTCATTTTTAAAAAAGGAATTTGAACAGGGTATTAATATGTTTATATACAGTGTGACTTACAGTAAAAAACAAAAATTTATCTCCAAAAATGACTAAACATTCATCTTTACCATATAAAAAAATAAAATTATTGTTCAAATATATATTTTATGGGGGTTTGGCATGCTAATAAACAACATTTTACCACAAGGAAAGTAAAACTGAACAAGTAAATCAAATTACATTTAATCATGCCTAAAACAAAATAGTATTTGGATTTCTAGCAAGTTAAATGACATTTGGGTTCATATTTTATCAGAATTTCTCGCTCCTATGAAATTAAATTTATTGATCGGTTATTAATTCTGAAAAAGAAACTCTTATAGCAACAGCATTTTCCACACAAGCACATTCATTAGAAGTTATAAAGTTGCTTTAAAATATTTCCCAGAACAATAAACATAATGTCCACGTACTAAACAGATTTCAGAAAGTCCAAGATAAATGCATATAATATGCAGATCAGATGATGCTATAGGAAGAAAATCACAAATCATAGAAATCCATGGAAGATCTTGCAAATTCTCTCTGCAGATCTCATACATTTTATATATACATTTATATCAATCATTCATATATATATTTATATCAATCCATTTATACCAATCCATTTTGGACATACTGGGAAATATAGCTACTTATCAGATAGGATAAAAATTGTTTCTTTGTCCTTTCATTTGAAGTTGTTCAGAAAATGACACCTCTCTTTCCTTTTGTAATGTAAAAACATATAAAATACATTATCTCTAAAGAAGCAATATTCCAAAAAATGAAATAATTCCCATCTTTGATATTTTTTCTTTCCATTACCTACTTCTATCCAGTGTTGGTTTTGTTTTGTTTTAGGTTGTTTCCCCCCCCCCCCT
>BHFT01019679.1:28041-39317 GCA_004320025.1 Laticauda laticaudata
TCCCCCCCCCCCCTTATTACATTGGATGTCATTGAAGGAGATGTGTGCAGACCTTCTTTTGACATGTAGACGATACAGACAGTCCAGTACAGTTTGCAAAGCATTTTGATTTTAAGCACTTCAAAGAATGCTCTCCTCTTCAAAGTCAAATTTCATCACCACTGGCCGGCTCGTGTTCCACTTCTTGTTTCGATCCTTATCCTCAATGAACTCCTGGTAAGGTTCTTTCTTTGAAATAGTTTTTTTGGAGCGAACATAACCAAAAAAGACAGTAAATGCCAAAAAAGAGTAAAACAACATGACAAAGAGAATGAAAAAATAGGCATTGTCATATGGTTTGTATTTTGGTGTTTTCTCCTTTGTAGCATTTGTCTTTGTATCCAGGTTTCTTTCCAGACTTTTCAGAACACATTGAATGATGAGAGATGCTAATGCTGTTTGGTTCATTTTGCTGTTGTCTTTCCCAAAGAGATCCAAATTGGCACTGAAAAAATAGGAAGCAGCAAATTTATTGAGCAACTAGTGCCTTGTTTCTGTTCACATTCAGTCAATGGGAGCTTTTCCCTTGTGTGGAAGGTGTGTTGGTTCCTTAAGTGTTTCCTATTTTAGCAAGGAATGTAGTAAAGCACTTTAGTGTGTCTCAGTCACCTGATAATATGGCATTTCACAAGATAGACAATGTTCCAATGTCAAAGGGTAACATAAATGCACATATTATAATAAACTGACGTTCACTGTCTTTCTCAAATTAAAAACAAAACAACTATGTAGCTAAGGGACTGTAAGTGAAGTACTGTACAGCATTCTAAAACTTGTCGTTTTAAATTTTGTTGTTCAAAAAAAATGGTGCAACCAAAATGATTTGGAAGCTTTTGCTGAGAAGTCAGCTTACAAAGTTCTTCAAAATGATATAGATTGAGGAATTCATAAGCTGGTTCATCATGGCAAAATCTCCTTACTCTCCCCCTTCCCTTGCCTTCAGATCTAATATATGACTTCAAACCATTCTCTCAAACTACCAGAGGGACAGCTGTAGTAGTTTGCTGTAGAAAACCAGAAGTCTTATGACATCTTAAAAGACTAACAGATTTATGGCAAAAATCTTTCCACAGGGATATTGCTAGGTTTTTTTTTTTTAAGATGTCACAAGAGTTTTGAGATCTCTTTCACATTTAAATACGTCACCATACTGCACTGTTTTCTGTTATCAACAAAAATGCAGCTTTCTTGGACATACAATACTTTATTCAGGTTCAGTCCAATTATTAAGATCTGCCAACAGCTGTTGTGGTTCATATATATATATATTTGTTTTCTTGAGTTTTCGTGGGTACTTACATGTATGGTATTCAGCTTTGTTCAGGTATTTTCCCATGTCATTACAGTTGTGCTTTTAAATGCATATATAATATATATATATATATATATATATATATATATATATAAATATGCTGTTTAGCTTCACTTCGGGATTATCCCACGCTTCTTGTAGTTCTGTTAAAGTTTGTAGCAACGTTCTTTCAGCAGACATCCCCATTCACATCTAATAGAAGAGCGTGATTCACCAGACGTGGTCAACTCATTTGGAAGCCTGCCACTCTCAAAAGAAAGATCTCCACACCAAATCCAGGCAAACACCTGGGCACAAACAGACTCCCTCTAATCCTCCAGCTCATACACTACACTCCAACCAGGCACCCAGATGAACCTGTATCTTCCTTAAAGATCATACGTCATCCTTTCACATGAAGCCAAAAAAGCTGCACTGAAAGCCTTCCAGTGCCAGGAGCAGAGTGTTGCCACCAATCAAAGGCCACAAAAGACGACAGAAGAAAGAACCAGAAACACCAATCAACAAAACTCCAAGTCCAATAAACACAGACAAGACTCCCAACCAATCAGGAAATGTAGAAAAAAAAAAACATTCTGCCACAATACATAGGCTAGCTCTCAAATTGAATTTAAAACCAACGGCTATGAGACCCTGACCCACATACAAACTCAATACAGAAGCCTGATGATGGCAGATGAGATTATGCTGAAGTGTTGCTTCAACTTTAAAAGCACTACAATGACGTGGGATAATACCGGAAGGAAGCTGAACTGCATTCATATATATATATACTATATATATGTATACTATGTATATATTATTGTATGGGACATTCTCCCTTCAGAAACCAGGATGGCACCAACACTGGTTTCCTTCTGATGGCAAATCAGACTCTAGTTCAGGGATCTCCAACTTTGGCAACTTTATGACTTGTGAACTAACTCCTTAAGTTCTAAAGTTGCCAATGTTGGAGACCCCTGCTCTAGCTGGTAGCCAATACTTTGTGTTCTTAATGATTAAATTCTTCCCTTTCTTTATATAATTTGTTCTTAATTCTAAAATGTTTTCAATTTTATATTTACTATCTCTCACCCTGAGATCATTTGATGTTCAGTAGACAAGAAAACAAATGATGCTAAGTAAATGATAGCTAGATATCTAGATAGACAAATGGACAGATGGGCAGACAGACTGGTAGATATAGTGAATCTCAAGTAGAGATGGTTTTTAATATTTTGCTTGATATCAAGAAAAGACCTTCAGTAAAACTTATGTTTGGAATGGGAGAATATTAACAATCAAAAATCATGCAAATCTGATTAAGATATGAAAGAGCAAAGGAAGCATTGTGTATTGCAATATTTCTAAGTAATTTATGAACAATTTTATCACAATATTCAGCTATCACAATTTTCATTCAGCTGAAAATTCTGATGCCTTTGTTGACCATGATCTTTCATGGTCATTAGCCACAATTTCTAAACACTTGAGTTTGAGATGTGAACAAAGATAAGGAAGCCCTCTTGTCCAGGATAAGTGTTTGCAAATAGTTCTGGGAAAAAAATAACCCTTGACTGTCAGTGACAAGTGGAGTTACATGAAGTATCGAAAGAAAGAGCAAAGGGTTAAGTTGTTTTCACTGGGGTTGTCACAGGTCATGACTACTACCATGATAATAGCAAAACATCGGAGGCTGTGGGGATTCTGGCTTTCTATTGTGTTTTACAGGCTTACGTCATTCTAAAGTAAACTGTTTTTTTTTTGGTTTTTTTTTACAAAGAGGTGAAACTTTATCTGGCTGCAAGGGTGAGGGGGGATAGAAAAGTTTGGCTGCCACAAATGACAATGCCAGCTGTTTCTTCCTGTGATCTGAATTCTAGGGAGCCAGTTCCAAGACTTTGAAGTAGAGAACACACCTCAGCCAACTAGCACTTTGCCAACCATGTCCTGTTTCTTTAAGCCTGACCCCTGAACTGCTTGTATGATGACTAATTCACATGCTAAGATTGCGGAGTATATCAATATCACTTCTATGGTCTGCATTTGTCATTAGGAGTTTGCTGTAAAAAAACAAGATGAAAGTAAAGCCTGAAATGGTATATGAGCAGACAGTACAATTTATAGATGAAATGTATTGCCTTATATGTCAACTATTTGTTTTTAAATTAGCCTTTAAAGCTATACAACAACACCATAAAGAAGAAAAGCCAAAGAAAAAAAAGCTAAAAAAAGAAGTAGCATGAAGAATATGCTAGAAAATCTTGTTCTTGACTAAAATAGCATATATCAACTACAAGAAAATTTTCTGATTAGTTTCAATTAAAAAGAAACACATGTCTGTTTGTCTGTCTATCTGTCTACATGATTGGACGATATATATTTCCTGTGTAATATGGTTTTACATGCATGTTCCATTTTCTACCTCCACACTTCCAGCTTCTGAAGTTTCCTCGAGTGGAACAAGGAAGCCTAATTGCTGAGGGAAACTATAATATAGTAAAAGAGATTATCTTTAAAATTTGAATGGATAACCTCTTCCTTCGTATCATATTTTACTTTACTCAGCATCGTTTCCTAACTGTGCATCATTTTAAGTGATCTGGAAAAACTTGTATGTGAAGTAGAAAGCAAAAAATCTACCAGATGATGTACAAATCAGGGTCCCACTAGCAGACTTTAAGTAAAATAATCTACATCTTGTTTTTTAGTCTTCAAATTTGGGTCTTCAAATTCAGAATTTGCAATATTATTACGAATGAATATTTTTTCAAGGACACATGGTTTCTTTTGTAAGTTCATCATCATAATAAAACCTGTAAACTATTTCAGCCTATTCAGAATAGGATATTCCTCATAATGTTAGTTTTTGAATCAATACAATTTGCTCTTCCAGCCCTGATGTTCTGAGGAATTTTAAAAAGAAGGTACAATACATAGAAACATTGTCTTGATGAGTTTTGTTTTTGTTGACATTTGTCAACAATTTATGTCCCTATCTATGATTTATCAGATTAGAACCATCATACAATGTTCTTGAGGAATTGAAATTGTCATGAGATTTTTGAAACTTGTTAGATATGGATATCACTCAGTGCAGAAACATTACATTGTTCCTAACTGCCTGAATTACGTTTTTTTTTTCTCCATTGTAAACTAGTCTCAATATTTTCAATGCCACTCATTTCATCAGAACAGGTTTGCAGGACCTGTTATTATTACTTGTAATAATATGTTCTTAGGTAAACAAAAAAAATACATTTGGAAACAGAATTATTATTTGCTTGCTTGTTTCTGATAAAATGGATTGTTGCAATGGCCATACTGATTTTTACTTTTGCTTGTTTCTTCTCCTATTGTAATGCCTTCTGCAGCATTTGGAAATACTTTAAATGGACTAAGATATTAGCTAGCAAAAATTCTGGCTTTTAAAGCTTATTTATCTCAGTTTTTTATGTTTTAAAGCATCACTAGTTGGATGTTATTGAAGTAGCTTTGATATTATAAGGCTGAATTGTCCAAGAGCTTAAACTTCAATACTTCAGTATAAATAAAAGTGAATTGGAGCTATAATTTGTACATATCTAACAGTGTGAAGGATAATTGTTATGTGTTTTTAAATTGTCAAAATTTAGCTTGACTGCTTTTTCAATACTGAGTTTGCTTAATTAAATTTATTGCCTGGTTATGTAGTCATAAATTTAACTACATCAGGTTTGTTTTAACACAGCAAGTGCCATTCACTCTAGCAATGCAACAATACAAAGAATGGGATACTAGAAAGATAAGTTTTTGCAAATGGTTTGTATCTGAGTGAAAATTTCCTTGAAATTAAAACAACATTCCTGTTATACAAAAACTACCAGAGGATCAGTTTTGACTGGATTTAGGAACTAGGTGCCCATGCCTCTAGATTTAAAAAAGAAAACAAGGTTTGAGATATACCATTCCACATGTAATTTCCATAGGATACTTAAAGGATCAGAAATTTCTTTAGTGATGATGGAGACAATGAATGAAGATTAAAAAGAAAGAATAAGATTAAAAGAAAAATGAACACTTAGCAGAAGGAACCAAGATCAAACAGTGGATTAACTATTTTTCTTGTTGTTTCCCAGAAATTAAATAAGTATGGAGGATAAAGAATTTGTTTCCTTTTCGTCTTAGAAAAATGCCAATTATGGAAACTAAACTGCTGGATCGCATATCAGTCTGCTTTGGAAATGTGAGAAATGGATGGGAAATATAAACATAGAGCAATAGCTTACAGTTATGTTATGAATTAAGCCTGCAAAAGTATCAACATTTAGTCACTGAATAAACTGTCATAGCTAATCTTCCTTGATGAATTTGAGCCAAATCAGAAAAGAAACTATAGCCTTATAGTTTAGAAGATTATCATTACCATGAGTTGAAAATCTTTGGTTAAGAAAGCTAGTGGAAGACAAATAAAAATATAGATGCGTAAAGAATCCAATATGGTCTCAAAATCCCAGCATAGCTCATCTCATCTCTTCTTTCTACCTTTCCTTCTGTGTGATTGTCCCATCTGCCATCAGAAGATCTTACCATAACTGAAATAATTAAAACTAGCTGAAGTTACAAAACAAAAAGATTATGGATAGGAGAGAATATTTATAGCTCAGGATTGAACTGTGCAGTCCTTGGTGCTCTCTGTGCTTAATGTTTTTTTTTCTTTGCAGAGATTTCATTACCAAATTAGTTAGTGCTTGAAGGGTGTGGGGTTTCTCTCATTTTATATACTAATGCTTATCCTGTCAATGTTGGTGGGAATGGTTTTGATGGTTCCTTGGTTAGGCTATTGTTTATTGTTAGCTTGTTTGTCTTAGTTGGTGGTTCCTTGATTGGAGTATTGATAGCTGCTGTTGGTCTAGCATTAATTTTGGTACTAATGTCTGCTCATCTGAGTGTTGATAGCTAGCAAGGAGATGTTTTGGTCTTTTGTTGTTTTCTTTGGCTTTTTTATTGTCTCTTTTGAGACATGTAGATATTGTTTATCTCTGTATGCCTGTTGATTGTCAATTTGTCTGAGTGACAAACTTCAGGAATTATCTTGCATTTTTTGGATTTGGCATGGTCTAGAATACTCACAGTTTCCCAGTTTAAACAGTGGTTATATCTGACCATGGGTAGTGAGATTAAGGAATTTTCATCATATTTTTGACTACTACTTATGTTTATGAATATACTCTGCTAGTTTCCTAGCTGTGTGTCCTACACAGTGACTATTTCAGTATGTTGTAGATGACTCCTGTTTTTTTTTGGGGGGGGGAGGTGTTGCTGGGTCTTTTGGTTTACTTAAAATGCTTTGTGGGCTACAGTGATGCCATGTGGTTGGAATAGTCTGTTGGGGGTTTCTGAAATGTTTTTGATATATGTCAATGTTATCCTTTTCACAGCTTGCTTTGATTGTACCATATTGGATTTTGATAAAGTTGTGTGAGAATCTATTTTGTTGGAAGATGTTGCAGAAGTGATCTGTTTCCTTTTTATGATGTTCAGGGTTGCTGCAATGTGTTTGTGCTTGTCTAAATAGTGTTCTTGCACTACTTTGGCAATGAAACATCTGCAAGAAAACAGTCAAGCTCAGAGACAACAAAAAACACCACAAAAAGATTATTCTAGATTTTGTACATACATTGATGAACATTAACTTTATTTTAAGGCTAGGTCACATTGGCCGACGGATGCAAAACGTATGTAAAAAGGATGAGCAAATTTTCCATCCGTTGTTATCCGCTCTTAAAAGTGCCCCAAATTTGCATAAACAGAGTGGACAACAACGGATACGGACGTTGGGGAGGATGTAGTGGGGGATGTAGCGGACGTTCGTAGAAGCCTAGCGGATGAAAGGGGATGGAAAGCAGATTGATACCATCCGCAGTTGCTTCCAGTGGGAGAAACAGCGAAAGCGGGACGCGTTAGCCGGAAGGAACGATGCATTAGCGGATGCGTTAAGCGGGATGACGCAGATGCATCACGGACGACTTATTAGGCATGCCTTGCCAGATGACTAAGCAGGATGCAAAGCTGATTCACTGCGCATACCGGGGAGGATGAATTGTGGAAGCTCTCGTTGATATAAAAGGAGGCAAGCTCGCAAGGCAGGTCACGCATCAGAGGAAGACCTGCTGCCAGAGACATTTTGAGGAGAACACCTGGGGAAGAAGAGGAAGCCTGTGCCTACTCCTACCAGCCTGGCAAGAAGGACATAACACCATCCCACCCCCTGGCACATGACTTGAAGCTGCTGGTGCTGCTTCCTGGTTGCTCCTGGTGTTGCTGGCTGCTGGTGCTTCCTCCTGCTTGTGCTGTCTTCTCACTGCTGATGCTGCTTCTCCGGCTGCCTGCATGCTGTGTTGGACCAGCCCCAGGCCTCAAAGCCCTGCTGCTGAAGGCCCTGAAGGCCCCTGCCAGAGGGAGGAAGAAGGCAAGGCCAAAGGGAGAAGGCGGAGAGGAAACAGTACTCCATTTCAAGGAACCATGAGGAGGCATTGGTGCTGGAATAGGCTGAGGAGTGAACGTAGTACCTGTAGAGGAAAGGGCCACAGGCTTCTATCGTAGACACAAGGGGAAGCAGCAGCGATTGGAGAGAGAAGCGGGAGAGCACTGGGCTACATTCAGATTCCTCTGGCGGTGGTGAAGCATATGCACACCTCATATGGCAAGCATGCACTGAAAAGAGATCCACAGGCAGGCAGCTGTCAGCTAACTGCCGGGAGACCTATATCATGGCCAGGTGAGCTTCCTGAATGGTGAGAATCTATGCCACTGAAGAGGGCAGCCCCTCTGGTTCAAGCCTCTCCTCAGAAAGCCCAAGAGAGCCACTCCTTTCCAGGCCAGGAAGACAGCTACCATGTCAGGCAGGTGTCTTTGGAGGGGCCCCACGACAGAACCCCCCCCCGACAGCTGCACTCCCCTTGCCAGAGGACGGGAGATCCCCTGTCTAGATGGAGCAAGAAGAGGCAGCACCAGAGACCAACCCACACCCACCCCCAGCCTCCAGCTCCACAGAAAAGCAGCAGAGAAGCAGACCGGAAGGGACAGATCCCCACCCCCCCAACTGGGTTCCCCCCTATTTCCTTGAGGGGGAGAAATTCAGGGAAATCAAAGTCGCAGATCTCCTCTCCAGTGGTCACCTTCGACATGCCATCTCAACTGCAACCTTCATCACGTTTACGTGAGCCAGACCTCGATGGACATGCCTGAGGCCCAGTATCAGGCGATAAGGAGCAGGATCACAGTCATTTCTGCACCCGTTCAGGCCCAGCTGAACCTGCTGCGATACCCACCCGAGCGTTGTCCTCCACCCCAGCGATGTCACAGCCTTCCCGGATTTCAGCAGCCCCTCGCCTACCAAGCCTACCACTACCAGGATTCCCACATCAGAGGCAGCCCTTCCCATCGACCAGGTGCCACAGAGGCACAGATGCCTCAACCTGACCAACTGCAGACAGACAGCCCACGACACTCCTCTTCCTCACTCCACAGCCAGCCCTTCCTCAGAACATCGGTCATCAGTGTTGGCTCACATCCCAGGTACTTGAGGATAGTGCCTTCACTCACGGGGACTGAGTGAGGCTCTCGGAATAGCTTCCTGCACACACCATTCTCCTGTCGTTACTCTCGGGCCAGGCACCCCAATGCGCCTTAGTCCAGCACTCCAGCAACAGCCACCTCCACAGTCCCTGGCGCCCTTTACATCTAGAGACCATGGGCACGCCTCAGAGTGACTGAAAGAGGCCAGAGACTGAGTTGTTACTGTCACTTTACTCTTTGCTTAAAGTCACTTTACTTTGGGTCATTTTGCTTTTTATAAAGTCATACAGTTTGTTAATTAATAAAGGTTATCTTTACTTCACATATTGGTTCATTTTTGATTACAATTAATAAAGTGTTGGGGAAAACTTTGAAAAAAGGGTTAAGCCTTTGCATGCATGTGGGGATTGGTAAGGATAGCTGTGGCCATGGGACAAGCTTGTAGGGAATGGTAAGATAAGTCTGTGGTGGATGAGATAGCCTGTGATGAGGTAAGGCATAGCTGTGGGTATGGTTAAAGGATAAGCTGCTGATAAGATAGCCTGTGGATAGTAAACCTCCAGGAAGCATAGTGGGACTGTTGGGTCACCCTCCCAGCGTGCCACACATATCGCCCTTTATTATCCAATAACAATTAATCATTGAATCCACACATTTCAACATAAACAAACTCTTTATATATGGCCCCTATTCATTGTAAGGCCCTTCAACATACATGGCCCAATCTCATCAAGGTGTGATGGGGCTGAAGGAAGCATACCAATTAAGCAAAAAATCTACCATCCTGTCTTGCCACTCCACTGCTCCAGTGCACGGGAGTTGACCAGTGTGTTCAAGGAGGTTGCGCTGCTTCTTCCTCCACGTGAAGCTCATGTTGGGACGCTTGACATCCACAGTGTCTATAGAGTTAGTCCTTGCCTCCACTTCACAGGCTCCATGTTCCCCATTGCATTTGTTGACGGTTCCACAAGCCTGTTCTGCAACAGGGTAGTGGAGAGCGCATGAGATTTTGCAGGAATGCAGCAAGCTTCCCACGATGCGTCCTCACAGTTCTCTTGGATCATGGCTGATGTTGGTGAGAAGTACCATGGAACCTGTTGGCCAGATGCCAAAGCGTTCTGCACCACCCATCTTGCCCTGGAGCCTTAGTTGAAGATTCTCTCTTCACGGTGAGGATATCTTGAAGTGTCGGGCTTAATGAGGTAGTTCTGAGGAGAAGGCATCTTCCCCCACGATGAAGTAGGGCACATTTGTGTGTGTTGGGCCAGGGTCTAGGATCGGGGAGCATGATGAGGTTTTGCTTCCCGCCCCCTGAGGATCCACTGGCATTGTATATTCTGGGATCGAAGCTGACCCGTTGCCTGACAGCATCGAACTGTACTATCGAACTTGTAGTCAGCATCAACCATTGGCAAATGTGAGGGATGATGCTGTAAAGGATACGGAGCCTTGTAGTTTAGAAATATTGGACCACTGAGTTGGGTGGAGCTTTGCAGGCCACGTGCTTCCCATCTATGGTCACGGACTCGTGGGGAAAGTTCCACTTCTGACATACCACTGCTCTGTCAACCTTTCCTCCAGCCTTCTTCAGTGTTGGGCACTGGAGGGCTCTCCACATATCTCGATGATGGCCCTCTCACCACTTCTCTGACCACATGCTCTATTGATGTATGTGTGGCACCTCCAGGCCATTCGATTACTAGCATCGTTTCTTTACTGTAGGTCTCAGCGAGGCCAAGTGGCACAAGAGTCAGCTGCCCACTTCCGACGATTCCACCTCGAGTACCGGAGGTCCCAGAGCCTGGACGGTCTCCTCTACGATGGTTTCAGGTGTCTGGATGCCATTCGGTCAACTCCTGGGTGACATCTTCACGACGACGGCTCCACCTACGCTGGCAGTCGCTATTACAAACTGGCTGGTATCGGAACTTCGCCTCCTTCATTGACATGGTGCTGGAGTACACGAATGTGTCTTCATTCCTCAGCTCCACATTCATGGCTTGTCATAACACGTCTCCAAGATATATATAAACTACCCGCTCTTTCCCGATCATCATCGGAACCCACAGCAGTCTTGGACGTTCCTTCTCTTTGGTAGAAAAGGTTGAAACAGTCTGAGAGGTTGTTTGTGCTTGGAATGATGGCGTCACCAAGAAGTGAGTGTGCGATGATACCAATGGCTGGAATCAATGGATGATGCTGGAGGCAAGAGCAAGGCTCGCACAATCAGGGTCTGCAACCGGCTGGTCGGACTGGAAAGATGAGATCCAGGTGATCTTCCTCCCCTTTTTATAGGAAATGTCGGTTTCCACCTAGGTAGTCTTCCACTACTCTACGACATCCTCCAGACATCCTAAATTATCCGAGAACACCCATATACGAATGT